>SKCR01048754.1:0-40316 GCA_019454045.1 Zanthoxylum bungeanum | reverse complement strand
AATAAAAATTTAAAAAAATAATAAAAAAATATTTTTTTTGGGCCAGATCGAGTTATGTCGTCAAACCCGTGACTCGACCCGTAAAAATCGTGTCGGGTTGGATCAATCTGAAATTACATTAATTTTTTTAGAGTACGACTGAGCTATGAACACCCCTAATCCTCGGATTTGAAGATTATTTTTTTAATTTTGAGGCCTCGAGCTATAATATAATATTATAATGAAAATATTTTGTACAAAACAAAATTTGGGATTGTCTCATTAGTGAGTGAGTTGGAAGATTGATGATTAGAAAAGGACAAAAGCATGGGGCCATCTATAAGAATATTAAAACATAAGGGGGAGTTTTTAAAATTGATTGAATAAAATCTCACTGGGTCTGAGCCGTCAGATCTCTGGAGGCGGGAGATTATGCTGCGTCCTTGCGTCAGTTTAAGAGTCGGCTTACCCGCGTAAGCGAGCACGAGTTGTGGGGCCCATGATAGTTATATAATTGCCACGTGGCAGATAGGATATCAAAATGGACGGTACTGGTGGATCGGGTTCGGGTGGGTGGGTGGGTAAACGACGACCACACAAGCTGTGTGTAGTGGATATAATCCAATCACATTTCAAAACATGATAAAATATTTTTTTTATGCCAGAAATTTTTTATCATAGCGGACGTAAAAAAAAAAAAAATTAGACTTTATGAAGATTCTAAAATCACGTGATGGATAGTTTTTTTTTTTTTTTTTTTTTTTTTTTTTAAATGTGATGGATAATATGGAGGAAAAACATTCTATAATTTTAATCACACAAAATCACAAGCATTTCCCAATTCCCACCTTTTGATTTGTTGGTTTTAAATAAATTAAAGATAAAATGACATCCAACTACTATCAATAGATTACCATAATGATATTTTAGTCTTTATAATTTTAAAAATATTAATTTTCATTCGAGTAATAATAAATGTCTAGGATGTCTCAAAATCCGTTTAAATACAATAAAAACTTACTTTAAAATTAGATGACTTTATTAAAAAAATAATAATCTTTATACTAAAGTTTGTATTTTATAAAAACAAAGGAATTAAGATTTTATTTTTAAAATTATGCGGACTAAAATAACATTATGACAATTTATAACATAGTTAAGAGTCATTTTCACATAATGACATTTGTTCACAATCACTAATCTGTGTTTCAAGTTGTTATGTATACTAGCGGACAACCCGTCGATGTGCGGCTCGTCTTATTAGAAATAAATATGGTATATATCAAATATAAAAAATAAAATTAATTAGAATCATACATTCGAATATTCAATCATAATTGTCTAAGCCATGCAAGTTCTTTAAAATTATCTCAAATTAACAATTGTGTCTTCTAACTTATTCAATCCATTATCTTTTTATTGATGGAGAATAAAACTCGTATTGCAAGCATAAATTTAGTTAGGTTATAAATACTTTTATATTTAACTTTGTTGACGGCTGATTTTGGTCTCAGGGTAATATTGGAATATCACTCCCGAGGAAATCCTCCCTCAATAGTGAATTTGTTTGGTTATGGGGGACCAAAGGCAAACTTAGCAAAAGACAGATAAATGCACCAATCAACAAGGAGATTTAACGTGGTTCGGCGGATCTTGGTCCGACCTACGTCCACGGGCACAAACAGGATGATACTTTTTATTACTGAAATATGCTTCTCGGATCTTTTTTGTGTTTACAAGTCAGGGCTTGATGATTCTGATGCCCACTTTTAACCTTCAACTTGAGGAGGTGATGGATCCCGCCCCTATCTCGGTCATTCCGGCTCCTGGGGTTCCTCCTGAAGAAGGATTGGAGGTTCCTGCCGTGGACGAGGACTGCCTTGAGATCCCTCCTCCTGATGCCGAAGTCGTAGCTCCTCTTCCTGATGCCGAAGTCGCAGCTCCTCCTCCTGATGCTGAGCCGCTCCTTCCGCTATTTGAGCCAACTGAGGAAGAAGTTTATGCCCCTGCGCGGGATGAATGAGAAAGGGTAACCCTACCGGGGCCCTATATACACTTTAACTTTTTCTTGTAATAATATTACAACTTATATTTATATACATTTATGCATTTATGTCTGTTTATTTCTTTCTTCTTTTTCTTCTCCTTTTAACGCTTCTTGCCATCATTGCAATTTTAAGGCCCATCAGGGGTCAGCACGAGTTAGAGGGGTCTGGATTGACCTTGTGAAGAGTGAGGCATTTGGACCCGGGGGAATGTTATGTCCCCGGTCCGGAGAGCTGACTTGGTGGGGCGTATCTCAACCCCGAGCTGAGCGAGATAGTTGGGTTCTGGGGGAATGTTACTTCCCCAGACCGAAGCGGCTGACTCGGTGGGACGTAACCCGACCCCGAGCTGAGTGAGATACTTGGGTTCTGGGGGAATGTTACCTCCCCAGACCGAAGCGGCTGATTCGGTGGGACGTAACCCGACCCCGAGCTGAGCGAGATACTTGGGTTCTGGGGGAATGTTACCTCCCCAGACCGAAGCGGCTGACTCGATGGGACGTAACCCGACCCCGGGCTGTTTGAATCACTTGGCCTGGGGGAATGTTACGTCCCCAGTCCAAAGACAGACTCGGTGGGACATCGCTCGACCCCGAGCTGTTTGAATTTCTTGGCCCTGGGGGAATGTTACGTCCCCAGTCCAAAGACAGACTCGGTGGGACATCGCCCGACCCCGAGCTGTTTGAATCACTTGGCCTGGGGGAATGTTACGTCCCCAGTCCAAAGACAGACTCGGTGGGACATCGCCCGACCCCGAGCTGTTTGAATCACTTGGCCCTGGGGGAATGTTACGTCCCCAGTCCAAAGACAGACTCGGTGGGACATGCCCGACCCCGGGCTGTTTGAATCACTTGGCCCTGGGGGAATGTTACGTCCCCAGTCCAAAGACAGACTCGGTGGGACATCGCTCGACCCCGAGCTGTTTGAATTTCTTGGCCCTGGGGGAATGTTACGTCCCCAGTCCAAAGACAGACTCGGTGGGACATCGCCCGACCCCGAGCTGTTTGAATCACTTGGCCCTGGGGGAATGTTACGTCCCCAGTCCAAAGACAGACTCGGTGGGACATCGCCCGACCCCGAGCTGTTTGAATCACTTGGCCCTGGGGGAATGTTACGTCCCCAGTCCAAAGACAGACTCGGTGGGACATTGCCCGACCCCGATCTGTAAGAATCACTTGGCCCTGGGGGAATGTTACGTCCCCAGTCCAAAGACAGACTCGGTGGGACATTGCCCGACCCCGATCTGTAAGAATCACTTGGCCCTGGGGGAATGTTACGTCCCCAGTCCAAAGACAGACTCGGTGGGACATCGCCCGACCCCGAGCTGTTTGAATCACTTGGCCCTGGGGGAATGTTACGTCCCCAGTCCAAAGACAGACTCGGTGGGACATTGCCCGACCCCGATCTGTAAGAATCACTTGGCCCTGGGGGAATGTTACGTCCCCAGTCCAAAGACAGACTCGGTGGGACATTGCCCGACCCCGATCTGTAAGAATCACTTGGCCCTGGGGGAATGTTACGTCCCCAGTCCAAAGACAGACTCGGTGGGACATTGCCCGACCCCGATCTGTAAGAATCACTTGCCCTGGGGGAATGTTACGTCCCCAGTCCAAAGACAGACTCGGTGGGACATCGCCCGACCCCGAGCCGTTTGAATCACTTGGCCCTGGGGGAATGTTACATCCCCAGTCCAAAGACATCGACTCGGTGGGACGTAACCCGACCCCGAGCTAAGTAAACAAACGGCCTCAGCGGAACGAAATCCAGCCCCGATCCGTCGTTTTTTCGGATTTAAAGGATTTCGTCAAAAAAGGAATTTTTATTCATGTTTGGGGGCGGACCGCCCTTTCAACAGTTGTTCTGGTTCGGTGTTTTGTCCGGCTTCTGCAAAAAAGAAAAATAGAAGGAATGAAAGTTGATCTTCATGGGAAGTACTTTCTTAACATCTCGACGTTCCATGGTTTCTTCAATCTCTTGCCGTCCGGATGCTCCAGGATGTAGGCCCCTGGTCTTACTATCTCAGTGATCTTGTAAGGTCCCTCCCACTTGGCACCTAACGAACCCTCTTCAGGTCGTCGGGTGTTCAGAGTCACTTTTCTTAGCACTAGATCGCCTGGCCGGAAGGAGCGGGTCCGAACTCTCTTATTGTAGAATCGGGTCATTCTCTGTTGGTAGATGGCTGCTCTTACTGCTGACTGCTCTCTTCTTTCTTCGATCAGGTCGAGGTGATTTTTGATAAGTTCTTCGTTTCGTTCGTTTTCAAAGTGACGGACCCGGTGGGTTGATATTCCGATCTCTGCCGGGATGACGGCCTCACATCCGTATGATAGGGAGAAGGGTGTCTCTCCTGTTGAGTCTTTGAAGGTCGTTCGGTGTGCCCACAGTACCTCTGGTAGCTCCTCGACCCATAGGCTTTTGCTTGATCCGAGCCGAGCTTTCAGGTTTGACTTGATGGTTTTATTGGTGGCTTCAACCTGCCCGTTCGACTTGGGATGGGCCGGCGAGGCGAATTTTAAGGTTATCTGGAGGTCTTCACAAAGTTTTCTGAATCCCCTGCTGTCGAATTGCTTTCCGTTGTCGGTGATGATTGCCTGGGGGGTTCCGAACCGGCAAATTATATTTTTCTTTAGGAACTCCGTGACTTTCTTTTCCGAGATGGTGGACAATGGTTCTGCTTCTACCCATTTGGTAAAGTAGTCTATGGCCACGATTGCATATTTCGCCTGACCTCGTCCTTTCGGCATCGGCCCTATAATGTCTAGCCCCCTGTGCGAAGGGCCAGGGGCTGGATATGGTGGTTAGCTGTTCTGCCGGCTGATGGTGGAGGTTGGCATTCTTTTGGCATCCCTCGCATTTCCGTGCTATCTTCACGCCATCCTCGTGCATGGTTGGCCAGTAAAATCCTTGCCTCAAGGCTTTGAAGGCGATTGATCTTCCCCCGGCGTGGCTTCCGCAGATGCCTGCGTGAATCTCCCTGAGCACGTAGTCTGCTTCTTCTGGTGCTAAGCATCTTAGGAGGGGTACGGTGTATCCTCTCCGGAGAGTACTCCCCCAATTAGGGAAAACTTGGTGCTTTTGAACTTTAGCTTCCTGGCCTCCTTTTTATCTTTTGGGTTTTCTCCTGTTTCCAGGTACCTCCTGATCGGTTGCATCCATGAATCTTTGTCTTCTTCTTCTAGTACATCCACCTCTGTCTCCCCTATGCTTCTTTCTTGGAGGTATATAAGAGGGATTACCCTGGGGTTTTCTGTCTTCATTGAAGAGGCAAGCCTGGCCAGGGAATCTGCTTCGCAGTTGTCTTCTCGTCCGACCTGTTCGAAGAGTACGTTTCCCACTTTCTCCACCCACTTCTTTACTTCGGCTAAGTAAGCTACCATGGCTGGTTCTCTGGCTTGAAAATCTCCTTTCAGCTGCTGTATTGCTAGCTGAGAGTCACTCCTGATTACTACATTGTGGACTCCCACTACCGTACACAGCCTTAGTCCGGCCAGTATCGCCTCGTACTCTGCTTCATTGTTTGTAGTTTTGAAGGCGAATTTGAGGGCGAGCAGTATTTCTTCTCCCTTCTCACTTTTTAGTGCTACCCCTGCTCCGTATCCGTGCGAGCTTGCGGACCCGTCTACAGACATTTCCCACATGTCTTCTTCTACGGCTAAGACCTGCGGTTCTGTGAGTTCTGCTATGAAGTCTGCTAAGGCTTGCCCTTTTATTGCTGTTCTTGGGAGGTAGGAGATGTCGTGCTCGCTTATTTCTACCGACCACTTCATCAGTCTCCCTGAGGCCTCCGGTTTCTGCAAGATTTGTCTCAGGGGAAAATCCGTGTATACTTTGATCGGATGGGCTTGAAAGTAGGGTCGTAACTTCCGAGCTGTGGTGACCAGGGATAGGGCGACGAGTTCGTGTATGGGGTATCGAGTTTCTGCGTCCAGCAGGGCTTTACTGACGTAGTAAACTGGTTTCTGGATGTGGTCGGTCTCTTGTACCAGTGCCGAGCTTACTGCGTGCTTCGAGACGGCCAGGTATAGATACAGTGTCTCCCCTGGGAGGGGTTTGGTTAGGAGAGGGGGTTGTGCCAGGTATTGTTTTAGGTGCTGGAAGGCTTCTTCGCAATCGGGTGTCCAGTCGACCCCTTTTTGGGCTTTCTTGATGACTTTGAAGAAATGATGGCACTTGTCGGTTGCTCGTGAGATGAACCGGTTGAGTGCGGCGATTCTTCCTGTAAGGCTTTGCACTTCCTTAACTGTTCGGGGAGACTTCAGGTCTAGCACGGCCTGTATCTTTTGCGGGTTTGCTTCAATGCCTCGTGAACTTACCATGTAGCCCAGGAACTTTCCCGAGGCTACCCCGAATGCACACTTCTCTGGATTGAGCTTTAAACTGTGTTTCCTCAGGAGTTCGAAAGTTTTCTTCAGGTCAGGTCGCTACATGGTCTCTTGGTTCCTCGGACATTGTTATCATGTCGTCGACATATACCAGCATGGTCGTACCGATGAACGGTTTGAAGACTTTGTTCACCAGTCTCTGGAAAGTCGCCCCTGCATTTTTCAATCCGAAAGGCATTACTTTATAGCAGTATAGCCCTTGGTCAGTAATAAAGGTGGTCTTCTCCTCATCCGCAGGGTGCATCCTGACTTGATTGTATCCTGAGAAGGCGTCCATGAAGCTTAGTAGCCCTTGGCAGGCTGTTGTATCTACCAGTTGGTCTATATTTGGGAGGGGAAAGCTGTCTTTTGGACATGCTTTGTTGAGGTCGGTGAAATCTACGCACATTCTCCACTTTCCGTTAGACTTTTTTACCAGTACCACGTTGGACACCCATTCTGGGTATTTTACTTCCCGGATGAAACCGGCTTTCAGCAACTTTTCCACCTCGGTTGCCATTGCTCTGCACCGCTCCTGGTTGAATATTCTCCTCTTCTGTTTTACTGGTTTATGTAATGGGTTCACTGCTAAGCGATGGCTTATGAATTTAGGGTCGATCCCGGGCATGTCATTGTGTCCCCATGCAAAAACGTCGGGGTACTCCTGTAGACATTCCAACAAGTCTTTTCTTAGGGCCTTGTCTAGACTTCCTCCTATTTTTATGTTCTTCTCTGGCCCGAACAGTTTACTACTTCTTCAACTCTTCGGCTGATCCGAGCCGTGCAGTTTTATCGGGCCGAGGAGCAAGGTCTTTCCTTGTATTCTCGTCATCCTCGTCTCTCTGTCTCTTCTTGGTGCCTCTTTCTACGCAGAGGTTTTCTCGCGAGAAAGTGGCAAAACAGCTGCGGGCTTTTTTCTGGCTTTCGCATACGATTCCGATCCCTTCCCGTGTGGGGAACTTTAATTTCAAGTAATGACAGGACATTGCGGCCTTGGTTTTCATCATGAAGGGGCAGCCGACAATGACTTGATAACTGCTCATGCAGTCTACTGCGGTGAAGTTTATCATGATTGTTCGGGTTTTGGGGGCAGCCCCGATCGTTACTGCTAATTGAATTTTTCCCAGGGGGATGACCGTCGAACCCCCGAATCCGTACAGGGGGGTGCTGTCTTTGGTTAGGGTTGTGCATTCTACCCCGAGGTCATCCAAAGTCTCCTTGGAAATTATGTCTACCGCGCTCCCAGGATCCACCAGGATTTGGTCCACTTCTGTGCCACTGATCGTTGCTTTGATTATCAGTGCGTCATCGTGGGGGAAACTTACCCCCTGAGCGTCTTCATCAGTGAACATAATGGGTGTTGACCGATTTCCTTGGGGGTTTGGGATTTTTTCTGTTTTCAGCACCTCTGTTCCCCGTGCTCGGCTGTAATTCTTTCTTGACCGGTTAGAGTCCCCGGCCAGCGTTGCCCCTCCTGCGATGACGTTTACCCCTCGATTCCTTGCCCTTTGTCTGGCGGCCATGATTTCGTGGTCGATGTAATTGTTCAGGTACCCGTTCCGGGCCAGGTCCTCCATTTGTTCCCGCAGATCCTTGCACTCATCGGTTGTGTGCCCTTTTAGATTGTGGTGTAGGCAGTAGGACCTTTTGTTTTTCCTGTCTGGGGGAAACCTCCTGAGGTCGGGTTCTATTAAGAGGCCTTTCTCCCGTATCTCCATGATGATTTCTCCTGGCGGCTTGCTCAAAGGGATATATGCCTCTTCTCGAACCACGTGGTTTACCTGAGTTGTAGGCCACTTTCCTTGATCCTTCTGTGCCATTGGCTTGAATTCTTTGGGTCTTGGATTGAATTTCCGGAATTCTCTCTCTCGGTCGCCGGTGGTCTTCCCTCTTTATCACCCTTTCTCTGGTGGTTGTCCCCCTCCGGGATACTTTTTCTTCGCTTTCGAGCAGGACGTACTTCCTGGCTATTTCCAGTGCGGTAGCGTAGTCTGGTGTCTCATGGATTCTCAGGTGGGTCCAGAGTTTCCCGACCCTTAGGGCCCCTTTCAGACTTTCCAGGGCCTCTTGGGATTCGTATCCTCCGACCTCGAGCACGGTGTTGTGGTACCTTTCAATGAAGTTTTTTAGTGTTTCGTCATCTCCATGTTTTATGAGCCTTAGTTCTCCTATTGTCTTTTTAGGGGTGCAGGCTCATTTGAAGTGTCGGATAAATGATTTCTTAAGCTGGGAGAAGCTCTGGATGCTTCCCGGGGCCAGGCTTCTATACCATAGGATGGCAGGTCCACCTAAAGTTAAGGGAAATACTTTGCACACGGCGTCGCCCGTTACCCCCTGTACTTCCATAAGGAGGACAAAATTCTCAATGTGGGATTTTGGGTCGGAGTGGCCTTTGTATGGTGCCACGGTCGGCATGTTAAATCTCTTCGGGAACTGTGCTGTTTTTATTTCTTCTGTAAGGGGAGACCCTTCTTCCTCGCCTCGGGTGTCTCCCGCGCCGATCTTGAGGCTTTCTTCCCATCTGGTCATCTCTTTTTTCAACCAAGATTTTATTTCACGGGCTGTCCCCCCGTGTCGCCTTCTGTGTCCTTCTGTTCTCCTGTCGTTCCGGGCGTGGCGTTCCATGAGCTCGGAGGTCTCCTGTACGTCTTCGTTGTATTCTCTATTCCTCCCCTCGGAGTTGAAAAAACTGTCGGAGGAGGGGTTGGGTGATTGTTCCTCCTCTTCCCATGTGTCTTCGGATCGTGGCTCTCTTCCTACCACTTCAGATCTTATCCCATAAGGGCCTCTCTTTCTGGGTCCCTCGTCTTCGCTTATATCTACTACTCTTTTTCCTTTTTCCCTCTCTTTCCTCTTCTGGCCGGCCCCGGTTTCAGGTTCCTCGTTGTTTGCTCCTTCCATTCTTCCTAGTCGATCCATCATAGACTTCATGCTATCCTCCATCTTTTTCATCCAGTCCATTGCCGGACCTCCTGATTGGGGATTTCCGTCTTCCGCCATTTGTCTTATTACGTGAACTGCTTTTTGTTAAAGTTCCCCACAGACGGCGCCAACTGTTGACAGTGGATTTTGGTCTCGGGATAATATAGGAATATCACATCCGAGGGAATCCTCCTTCAACTGTGAATTTGTTTGGTTATGGGGAACCAAAGGCAAATTTAGCGGAAAACAAGAAAATGCGCCAATCAGACAAGGTGATTTAACGTGGTTCGGTGGATTTTGAGATCCGACCTACGTCCACGGACAAGAACAGGGTGGTACTCTTTTTATTACTCAAATGCACCTCTCAGGCCTCTCCTTTGCTCTTACAAATCGGAACTTTATGACTCTAATCTCTTACTCTTGTGATGATTTTCAGATGTTTTTTACACATGCTCTACCCTCCTATTTATAATGATACAGAAATCAGATTCCTATTTGGACTCAATCTTCTCTTCTTGTAGGGTTTCCTGATCCGGTGCTGCCTTCTCCTTCCGTATTCCCTTTTGGATTCTGACTCATTCTCCTTGCGAGAGTAGGATATCTTTCTTATCTTATCCATAAGAATGGGGTGCTTTTGTCTTGAACACGGCCCGTTGTCTGGTCGGTCTTAATGAGGTCGGCCATGACAATCTTTTATACTGAGAGCGCTCATGCCGACATCTATAGTGCTCGGTCATCTGAACCAAAGTGGTCGGTCTTCACATGAACTGGTCGGATCGGCTACATGATTTTAGCCAGACAGAGAATTTACCCTTTTGTCCTTGTCGTGCTGTCTTAAATGCCGTAGTGCCTGAAAACACCATCAACATCTGTGGGGAAGTGATGTTTCTTTCCGGCTCGGGTCTGCTCTTGTACCGCCGAGACCGATGTTTCTTTCCGACTCGGGTCTGCTCTTGTACCGCCGAGATCGATGTTTCTTTCCGGCTCGGGTCTGCTCTTGTACCGCCGAGACCGATGTTTCTTTCCGACTCGGGTCTGCTCTTGTACCGCCGAGATCGATGTTTCTTTCCGGCTCGGGTCTGCTCTTGTACCGCCGAGACCGATGTTTCTTTCCAACTCGGGTCTGCTCTTGTACCGCCGAGGCCGATGTTTATTCGGCTCGGGGCTGGATTTCGTTTCGCCGAGACCGCTTGGATTACCTGGCTCGGGGCTGGATTCGTTCCGCCAAGGCCACTTGGATTAACTGGCTCGGGGCTGGATTTCGTTCCGCCGAGGCCACTTGTTTATTCGGCTCGGGGCTGGATTTCGTTCCGCCGAGACCGCTTGGATTACCTGGCTCGGGGCTGGATTCGTTCCGCCAAGGCCACTTGGATTACCTGGCTCGGGGCTGGATTCGTTCCGCCAAGGCCACTTGGATTACCTGGTTCGGGGCTGGATTCGTTCCGCCAAGGCCACTTGGATTACCTGGCACGGGGCTGGATTCGTTCCGCCAAGGCCACTTGGATTACCTGGCTCGGGGCTGGATTCGTTCCGCCAAGGCCACTTGGATTACCTGGCTCGGGGATGGATTCGTTCCGCCAAGGCCACTTGGATTACCTGGCTCGGGGCTGGATTCGTTCCGCTAAGGCCACTTGGATTATTCGGCTCGGGGCTGGATTCGTTCCGCCGAGGCCACTTGTTTATTCGGCTCGAGCTGGATTCGTTCCGCCGAGGTCACTTGGTTTCTCTCAGCTCGGGGTCGGGTTACGTCCCACCGAGTCCGTCTTTTTGGTATGGGGACATAACATTCCCCCAGGGCCAAGTATTCATCTCAGCTCGGGGTCGGGCTACGTCCCACCGAGTCTGTTCTTTTGGTCTGGGGACGTAACATTCCCCCAGGGCCAAGTATTCATCTCAGCTCGGGGTCGGGCTACGTCCCACCGAGTCTGTTCTTTTGGTCTGGGGACGTAACATTCCCCCAGGGCCAAGTATTCATCTCAGCTCGGGGTCGGGCTACGTCCCACCGAGTCTGTTCTTTTGGTCTGGGGACGTAACATTCCCCCAGGGCCAAGTGTTCATCTCAGCTCGGGGTCGGGTCGTGTCCCACCGAGTCCGGCCTTTTGGTCTGGGGACATAACATTCCCTCAGGGCCAAGTGTTCATCTCAGCTCGGGGTCGGGTCGTGTCCCACCGAGTCCGTCCTTTTGGTCTGGGGACGTAACATTCCCTCAGGACCAAGTGTTCATCTCAGCTCGGGGTCGGGTCATGTCCCACCGAGTCCGTCCTTTTGGTCTGGGGACATAACATTCCCCCAGGGCCAAATGTTCATCTCAGCTCGGGGTTGGGTTACGTCCCACCGAGTCCGTCCTTTTGGTCTGGGGACATAACATTCCCACAGGGCCAAGTGTTCATCTCAGCTCGGGGTCGGGTCATGTCCCACCGAGTCCGTCCTTTTGGTCTGGGGACATAACATTCCCCCAGGGCCAAGTGTTCATCTCAGCTCGGGGTTGGGTTACGTCCCACCGAGTCCGTCCTTTTGGTCTGGGGACATAACATTCCCCCAGGGCCAAGTGTTCATCTCAGCTCGGGGTCGGGTCATGTCCCACCGAGTTCGTCCTTTTGGTCTGGGGACATAACATTCCCCCATGGCCAAGTGTTCATCTCAGCTCGGGGTTGGGTTACGTCCCACCGAGTATGTTCTTTTGGCCTGGGGACGTGACAACCCCCCAGGGCCAGGTGTTCTTCTCAGCTCGGGGTCGGGTCATGTCCCATCGAGTCAGTCCTTTTGGTCTGGGGACGTAACATTTCCCCTGGAGCCAAGTGTTCATTTCAGCTCGGGGTCGGGTTACGTCCCACCGAGTCGGTCGTCGTCAGCATAAGGGCAAAGCATTGTCTCCACGGGTAGATATCGGGATCCTCGTTGACTGAGCACATGAAGGTGGCAGGAATGACCAGATTTGCAGCCAATGTGTTTTTCTCTGTGATTTCTGGAGCGACCACCAGCAAGGCGATCAGCACACCATCTTTTTATAGTTCCCGGCACTAACTTGTATACTCGTTGGAACCGAGAACTAGGGGACAGATGTTGATGGTGTTTTCCGGGCACTATGTCATTTAAGCAGCACGACAGGGGTAAAAGAGTAATTCCCTTATTGGTCCGGATCATTAATACCGACCCTACCACATGAGTCAGGGGCCGAGCACTTAAGATCGTTAACCCGACCACTTAAAGATTGGATGACCGGGCAATTATCAGGTCGACAGCAGCACTCTCAGTACAAAAAACTATTGTGACCGACCTCATAAAGACCGACCATATAGCGAGGCGTGCTCCTGAAGATAATACCCTATCCTTGTGGATAAGATGACAAGTTATCCTATTTTCATGAGGAAAACTGGTGAGTTAATATCCTAATAGGATAAATGAAGTAAATGTAGTTTTGATTAGGAATCCTTATGGGAAAAGGGAACAGTTTTGACTAGGAATCCTTATGGGAAACGAAATTGTTTCAACTAGGAAATTCTTGTACAAATAGGAATATGATTTCTACACTATTATAAATAGGAGGGTAGAGCATAGGTAAGGGGGAGAACAAGTTGAAGGTTAAAAGTGGGCATCAGAATCATCAAGCCCTGACTTGTAAACACAAAAAAGATCCGAGAAGCATATTTCAGTAATAAAAAGTATCATCCTGTTTGTGCCCGTGGACGTAGGTCGGACCAAGATCCGCCGAACCACGTTAAATCTCCTTGTTGATTGGTGCATTTATCTGTCTTTTGCTAAGTTTGCCTTTGGTCCCCCATAACCAAACAAATTCACTATTGAGGGAGGATTTCCTCGGGAGTGATATTCCAATATTACCCTGAGACCAAAATCAGCCGTCAACAAACTTAATATAATTTATTACTTTTAAATTTCCACTAATAAATAAGCGAGAGTTAATGAAGAATATAAAATGTTAAACATCAATAAGTCATTTAAAACGAATAAATATTTAATTAACATATTTTCAATCATTAATAATTTTAGAAAATAAAAAGCTATAAATAGTTAAAAAAAAATAAAATATAACATTGAGTTCTGTCTCTTTTTGTAGGCTATGGAATTACTTCCTTTATGATGTGACTCTCATTAATATGTTAAATACTTAACTTTTCGGTGTCGAAACGGCTAATCACGTGGGAGATAATTAATTAAGGAAAAGACGTTTTTTGGTTTGGCTGTTGGAAAGTCAATAAATTATCTTGTAAGATTCTTCTGGTATATGGGCATGGGAAGTGTTCAGTTTCTTGGTCCAACTTTGGCCCTTGAATTAGCAGTTTGAAGGAATTGATTTTTGTTTGATATTGGGCCTGAGGTAAAAAGACGATTATGCCCACATCCCAAATTTGAAGGTTGGTATCTCTCGTCTAAAAACCTGCCACTGCCAAAATGACGGTCATTGGTGATAGGAATCATGCTGAAACCTCTGGTCTGAAATCCTACAACTTCTTCTCTCTTGTGAGGAGGTTGGAATCTCTCTTCCACTGGGGGAGGAGGAGGGTTGTAATATAAGAACGGCTTACGCCATGTTGTTGGGGTTTTGGGCGAAAGGTGCGGCGGGAACGCTGTTCGGGCGAAATCGTAATTTTAAAACTTTTCAAATTACCGAATGAATTATTCAATATCCAATATGAATAATTCATTCATATTTCACCTAAACACATTTATTCGATATCAAATAACGACATAAATATATATGAAACGTCGCGAAACTTTTACGAAAATATTTTTCCGTAAAATGGCCAAAAACACATTTTTGACCGAACCGATCACCCAACACTTATGGGGACTGCCTAGGTCAGCCCCAATAGTGTTTGGGGCAGTTCATGGTCTGCCCGAACAGTGAAAAATTCACTGTTTGGGCAGCCATCATCCGGTTGGCTCAAAAGTCACCCGATAACGTCGTTTTTCACCGTTTCGCTTATTTCAATTCCAAAATAATTTCCGGAAATTGTTCCAACACCCAAAACACATCCAATACATTCAAATGACATCAATTTCATCAACATATTCACTGTTTTTCCAGATCTGGTCCAGAACACAAAATTGTCAATTTTTCATGCTTTAAATCAGATTTTTTCAAGATTAATCCAATTAATCAATACACCAATCAATGTCACCACACATAAACCACCAAAGAATAATTCTAGGCATTACAAGAGTGGTCATAACACTCTAAATTGGCAACATATCATAAAATGATCAAATTGGATAAATATTACAATAACATCACCCAAATCAACTTTACACATGCTCAACACTTCCAAATCCATCATCCCTCACCAAAAGCCCCAATTTTAACAAGTAAAGAAAACCCTAGAACTATTCCAACAACACAAGAACAAGAAACTAAATTTTCAAACTCAAGAAGATTAAAGATTACCTTTTAATCTCCAATTTTCCTAAGCTTTTTCTTGTTTTTCTTCACTTTCTTCCTTGAATCATCAAGAATAATTTGGGAGATATTTTAGGAAGATGGTTCGGCCATGGAGCTTGTCCAAATGAAGAAGAATTTTTTTCCCTTTTTGAATGCTCATGACCGACTATGTAAGGGCAAACTGGTCAATTTTATATTTTTAATTTCATTAAATTAAAATAAATATAAGATAAACTTTAGTTTGACAAATCAAATTTGCACACTTAAGCTTAATAAAATCATGTCATGTGTATCAATAATAATTAAACATATTTCATAACATTTATGAAATATGGATATTATTTAACTATTCAAATATTTAACAATTAAATATATAAATAATTAATTAATATAATTATTATTATATATGTATTTTTATTTAATTTAAATAATAAATACATATATTAATGGCATGTGTCAAAATCTCAATTGACAATTAATTAATGTGTATCTAATCGAATTATGTATCAAATACAAATACACAATAATTACGATTGATCAAAATCCCCTAAAGCATGTGTTATAGTTTAACCGATTAAACGATTCGAATTAACTCATTTAATCTGATGAAGTATTATGAATAATCTGTATTATTCATAACGCAATGCCCAAGTGCTCAACGAGTACACTTCATATTGTGGGACTCTCTAAGTTTAGGTTTATCCGTCATAAAATCTAATTTCGTGTCCATAATTCACCCACTCATGAATTATGACGACCACAGATAATCTCGCTAAACTATGTAAGTCGAGGTCATTGCATACATATAATCTCTATATCACAAGCTATCCATATTATACCTGAGATATAGAAAAGAACTTCAAATCCTTTCGGTATAATATAGTTGACTTTCAATTTACGATCTCTAAATAACACACAGAACTCACTCCCGCAGTTATACCACGGTCATGGACTTACTAGATTACAAACACGTGTAGGATGTCTATGCCCTGTACACAGGACTGACATATTCTATCTTGATATGCACATGATATCATGAGCATCAGTCCACACCCAACGAACATGAGGATGTCTGATATAAATAGATCGGTGGTGTGACTGCCATCAAAGTGTGGATGATAACTCATATATCCACAGTGGTATCTCAAGTCGAAGGACCACTATGCTCGCTCAACTTGAGAGGATTCCTATTGATGTTGGTGTAACATCTGTTAGGAAATCTTCAGTGTGTCGTTCAGTGTTTATCAATAAACACTTAAATGTCTATACGAGTCTCCCAAGACTCATGATTCATTGGGACAAACCATCAGACCAAGTCACGATATACGACATGTACTGGTCTTAGCGGATTTTACTAACCGACCCGTGTTAGTAAATCTTGACCATGAACTTTATTTAAGGATATACAACTTATAGTGACGTATCTCAATGTCAATTACAAACTGCTACCATTGTAACTGCGCACTACGTTTTAAATCCTAGGGTCTTTGTCTAATATACATGTATCACTAAATCAGATTTAGTTTCAATCTAATCAAAATTAGATATCTAATCGCAATTAGATCGAATATGTGTATAAAAGACAAAGGTGCTACCATTAAATAAGTAATATTATGGAAAATGTAATTGTTCGTATTCATGAATCGGACATAAATACGATCCGGATTAGCACTCTGAGCACCGACCCTAACACATGTGTTTGGTGAGATCCTCCAAATGATTGCCCCCGATCTCTTTTGTCTTACTGGCCTAGAAATTGCTTACCCTCATTCCGCTCGTTCTTAAAGTTGGGAGTTTGGCCAGACGTGTTGTTTCATTCTAGATCCAGAAAAATTCTCTCATGGTTATTCGTCATTGCATCTTGGCTGGCTTCCATCCTCATAAATATCATATCTATAAAAGTAGTCAGATCAGTACTGAAATTATTGAGTGAGCTTGTATCACCTAAGGCTCCAACAACAAGTCCTACTAGAGTCCGATTTCTTAACAGTGAATTGCAATAGGAGATAAGTTCCTCTTAATCTACTTCAGTAGGTGTGGAATGTTTTCTTCTTGCCATACTGTTGTAGGCATAACTTTTTCATCTTGAGATACGACAATGTCTTTTCCAAAATTACTTCTTGTCTTTGGTGACATCGTGCTATTAGGTCCCACTAGGCGTGCCAATTTATATGTTGATTCTGAAAATCGATGTTGTTGGGCGTGCTAGAGAAGCATGTCCGCAAAGTTGAAATCTGCGATAATGAATGACTTATGAAGACAAGATACGCTAATGGATCCTCTAAAGTCCGAAAGTGATGAATAATTTAGATTATAGTAAAATGCTAATAAAGACGTATAATTGAAAATTACCGGAATTGCATATTGGAATTGAAATTACTGGAAAGGAACTTATATTGGAATTAAACTCTAAATACAAAAGAAGTCTACTGAAATTAAAGTTTAACATGAATTGAAATAGATTGCAAATACATGGAAACAGTTTGAATGAAAATTAACTATTGAAATGAATTAATGCAGAAGACATATTGGATTTTTGGATTGTTGTTATAATGATTGTTGGTTATGGCTCTTTTTCTTGGCTCCTCTTTAACTTGTATAGCTCCTAAAAATTATTTTATCTAATTGCTTCTTAACTTGTTGCAACTGTCACGTCTTGCAAACACCCATTCTTTCATTTTTTTTTCTTTACATCCTGCAATTGTTCCTCCAATTTCTCTCATGTAACTGCTATTCACATTCTGCACTTGTTTTGGAGGAAACTGCTACATGATGGAGTAAAACTGATATACGTTCTGCTTTTTTGGAGGAATTATTTGTAGATAATTCTTATCATTGATTCCCTTGGACCCATGCCTAATTCTTTTGGCAATTGGGCTGACCTTGAATATTTTGGGTGCAAATAATATGCAAAAACATAAAACTTACAAATAATTAAGAATATTGTAAGAAATACTTTTGAATTAATATTGTATAATTATTATTAATATTTTTAATAGTTAATTAAACTGTTATATTTTGATATCAAATATTTATAATTAATAAAAATAAAATATCAAATTTAATAGTAACATTAAATAAAAAAATTTGAACTTAATTTAAAAAAAAAAACATATTTCACTTTACAACATCAAATAATAAGTACTTGAAATATTTACAAATTTTATGAGTATGGAATATGGAATAAGATTATCTATTTACAAATTTAATGTATAACAATATCAATAAATTTTAATTTTTATATTTTTGGGGTATTATAGTCTTTTTCCAAAGTCAAATGTTCAATTTAACAGATTTACTAATGAAATGGACTAAAGTTGACATTTCTAAATTTATAGGGACTAAAATATAATTAGGTCAATTTGTAGGATAATTGGGTTTCATTATCACTTATAATTAATATATAACTAAATATACGATCTGAGGGTGATGGTCCAATACATATTGTACGGGATCCCTCAACAGTCTTGAGCGTTGAATTTACATCCAATGCTCAAAATTTAAAGACAAAATAAATTTTTTTATATTTTTTTCATTTAATGTGGAGAGATATTGTCTTTAAATTACGAGTGTTGGACCAACAGTTAGAATTCAACTGTTGGGGTCTTTAGTTGCTAAATATGTCATATACTTTTTAGTTGATGGCAGTGGCAGAATCATTATTTTGGTTGGACGGGTGGAAACAATAAAATTGATTCGATCATACTATAAAATTTATAAAGTTAAAGAATCTAATAATATGGGTTATAATGAAAAAAATTATAAATTGTGTCGAATATAATAAAACATGTAAGAGGGATAAATTTTAAATTCACCCAAAAATATAGACTTTTTAATCATATTGGATGGATAAAATCATCCTAAAATTATATATGTTTCTGCCACTGATCATACCACGCACTTATAACTTCATATATCAAATAATAATAATAATAATAATAATAATAATAATCCACTTAAAACTGTGGAAAAATGAAATTTCAAACTATTTACTTTTTGACATGTAACTCAAATTTCCAAAAAAATAATAATAATTAATTATTAAAAAAATCTCTCAAATTTAATGTAGAAGTTGTTGTAAAATAGGCCAACCCAATAATTTCATCATAAAAAAACGTGTTAATTTGACATCATAAATGAGTTTTTAAAAAATAAATGACATCATAAACGAGTTTTTAAAATATGTAAATATGTCCTAATTTTAGTCTAAATTGAAGTTATACAATGTCGTAAGACCACCCATATAATTTAGAAAACATAATTTAATTATGAGAGAGATATTTATAAGGAGAAAAATTATATATCATATCATCCGTATAACAATCCAACAATTTATTAAAATAGATATTAAATTATACATAATATTTACTAATTTATTGATGATATCACGTAACTCATGTTTCCGTTCCAAAAAATAAAATAAATCATTGATAAGTAATCATTTGGGGCCAACAGAATCACACAACTCAATTTGGATTTGAACATTAATGTGGGGGCAGAGACTTTGTTGATTTGATATCTGATGTCAACCACGTGCTTTGATAAGTCAATATAGAAATTCAAAAATATTTGCAAGCTACTTCCTCATGCTAATAAAAGCTCCATTTGAATTATTGTTGTAGCCTAGTGGGTGATTCCGTTTGAGGGCTTATTAGGTTTATTTTTCAAGTATTCATACATAAAAATATCAAAAAGATATAATCAAACGGTTGTTTTATCTCGATTACAAATTTAAGATAAAATAAGACCCAAATTTAATTAAAATGAGACATAATAATAAAAACCAATATATGCATTATGTGTTCATCGTAACCAACATGATATATATTCACACTTAAATCTATTTCTGATACAAGAGGAATTGAGACCGGTCTGATCTCCATATCTCAGCCAACGAATCGGTGAATAATATTCCTACATGAAAGTGAAACATCATAATATACACATTGGACATGTATGGGCCAAATTGGTCCAAGGGCAATTTCGACATTTTACTTCGGGCCCAATACTAGGCCCCCAGCATGGATCCGAGCCCAAGTTACCATCACAGATTCTCACTAAATGAACCCCCAAGGTTTGATGCACATAAAGGCCCAGAGATCCACAGACCTAGGCCCAATAAAGTATCACACGCCCAATCCATAATCAAAGGCTCACCCAACGCCAGCCCACGTAACGCCCAAAGTCATAAACACCATTCATGAACCCATCCGTTCCAGCCTACAAACGGGCAAAATGCAGTAATAACTCCTCATGAAGTCGATCTAACGGATGAGCAATCAAATAGCGATAAAGACACATTATTACAACAGGTATATAGAGGAAACGAGGCTCGAGGGGGGAGGGGGCGGGGAGCTCAACCAGATCCAATTTCTAGCTCTCCTACTCATAGCCCTGGGACTTTCACAAAAGTGACCATACCTGCTACCGCCCTCACGGCACCCTACGAAGCTCAAGGTAGTATCTTACTTTGACCTTCCTTCTACTACTATCTTTGTTCATTACTGACTTGAGCGTCGGAGTGCCCCCGGCACCCACCACACCGGTGGGCAGGACTCCCGCTCACTCTACATCTTTGTTTTGCAGGATCGCTAGCGCCCCAAACTACAAATTCTCGATTGTGGACCTCGGGCGAAAACCAGCGTCTACAATTTGGCGCCCACCGTGGGGCCTTAGCGATTCATAGCAAGCTAAGATATCTCTATCTCCGACCCTTACATACACAACGATCCAAGGATTGTTTGTCATCAATCTCTCACTACACGTGAAATAATTGTCATCTTCCTTAGAATGCATAGATCGATTGTCACTTTCTCAAGACAACGTGAATGAAATATCATCCACTCCAGAAGATTTGGGAGGACTGTCACCACTTTCAGGCGACTGAAAGAATTTATATCTCCTTCGTGTGACATGCATGGATTTCCTTCAGCTCTATACTACGTGATTGGGTTGTCGTTTCCTTCAGACGACATGAGAAGATATTCATATTCTTCATATTACATGAATGGATTGTCATCAACTCTAAAATCCGTACAACCATAGTCTCATGGACTTCTATCAGGAACAAATTCTTGCCATGAAGATGGTGTGTCGGTCGACAATACCCGAATGAAGTCTTAGCGTGGATGTCTCAGTCAACATTACCAGGTACGGCTTGCATTTTTTAAATAAAATTTCAATCGACATTAGTAGGCATGAGACTTGTTAGGGCTGTCCTATCGAACGTTAATGTGTAGCTTGGGACTTATTATAGATCTCATAGATAACATTACAATTTATAGCTTGAAACTTGTTATGGATGTCCTCAGTCGACATTTACAATGTGTGGCATGGGACTTGTTAGAGATCTCTCACTCGACAGTAGTATGATGTTAACAATACTGTTTGTAGTTTGTCATAAGCTAAAGATCACAATCGACACTATATGATGGTTAAGTACTTAGCAAAGATTCCACTCGACACTCCATCTAGTGAGGCTTGACACTTGTTTAAGATCTCATCCGATGTGAGATAGGAGAAGATTTAGCTTGATTGAGGTAACATTTAACAAGACACAACCAAATCTCATTTATGACAAAAGGAATTGCCAATAACATCATACTACATGTGATGATTGTCCTCAGAAAGCATAAGAGGATAGCCTATTCTCCACACGACAAGACGACATTGATGTAATGTCATCTTCCCCAGACTACTTTGAAAGAATGTCGTCTGCTCTATAAGACTTTGAAGGATGTTATCTCTTCCAAACGACATGAATGGAAAGGTCGTATTATTCTCTAGTGACATGGAAAGGTTTTGTAGACTGAACCTTCATCAGATCCATTCAATCGTAGATTCATGGACTCTCATTGGCGCTAGTAGAGTCGACTCTCATTGACCTCCATTAGATTCAGAAGACAATAGCTTCTTGGACACTCATCGGGTTCGGTCTTCCGTGGTTCTATTGCTCTTCACCAGGTCTAAGAAACAGATACGTTAAAAAAAATGAGCCTCCCTACAACTTCAATTTTCTCATTTCGACTGAACAATATCTGGAGACGTGGAACATGTCCTATTGCATGCCCACGATTTGATATATACCCAGTCGACCAGAAAATAAACAATGTAGCATGATGCTATATACCAAAGGAACGTGAACAATCATCTTTGCACCCAAAAATGCCATACGTAAAAAGCCGTACATAAGCCTAGCTTCCCAACGAAAAGCATGAGAAGTAGATATATATATATATAGAACAATATCCGTACAGTGTGCGACAATAGGCCAAACACTTGCTTGCCAAAAGAGTAGGCTGAAATCGAGAAACATTGGAGCCCACACATGTCGTATCTTCATCTTCAGACATGGATCTCCATCCACAAGAGAAAATAGACTCCCGAATCGAAGAAGCCATTATGAATACACAAGACTAGCCCCTTTTAAAGCCGAAAATCAAGACCCAATTTTCAACAATTGAAGCAATGGAATTTTACAGCCCAAGATAAAAGCCCATTTTTAGCCCATAATCGCAGATCAGCCAAACACCCAGGATCCAAAATCCAGCACAGAAAACGCAAACCAAGACCACCATGGAATCGAGCCCATCACAATCCAAGCCCAATTTCCGAGCCAGACCATGGCAAGCTTTCCCGAGTAACCAAAGGCCAATTGAGCTTACACGCCCAAAGCCCAATAAAAAGCCTACACCACAGGCAGAATCTAGCAGGCCGATGAAAAGGACCAAGATAAAACCAAAGCCCTGATTCATTCGGCCCATGAAACAAATAAAACAACCCAAACTCTGAGCTAAAAAAGCCACAACAAGGCAACAAATTCTTGATTACAGTGTGGAGAAACTGGTTATATCCGACAGAATCATACTCTCTCCTTGCTGTTTGGTCATGAATGAGTAGACAGCTAGCATTAGAGAATTATGAAAGCCCGTGCAGTGAAAGAAAATGACTATAGTGCTTACGGGTCGAGCAAGAACACTATCAGAATCAATCACGACAATGGCATAATAGAAGAACTTAGGGCTGAGGTTGATGAGAGTGACAAATCAGTGAAGGATCTTGTGTTGCTACTATATGAGACTGTTTCTCTAGACCTCTAGTTATAATTTAGACGACTCCAACCCATCCGCCGTAGGGATACACAGGATGCTCATGTTGGGTCTAAGCATTGAAGATGGTGAGGCTGCTGGTGACGACGCAGTGTTGCCACCACGATCTAGATTGCTAGCTGAGCAAGAAGAATATAAGAAGAAAATAAAATAAACCATTGACGTAAAAAGTAAAAATGCATGGCTCCTGGAGGATTGCATGCTACCCATGCTCAAAATGCCTTCCAATTTCCATCAAGGTTGACGCGCAGTTGAAAAAATAATCACTCGACAAAAAGCAGTGTATCAAAAGGAACTTAAAATTGCATCAGATGTTGAGGAGACAGCTTGTCGGCTTAGCATTGACGTGAAGAAATCTCTGTTGACAAAGCAAAGGCGGGGTTCTTGACACGACACTTTGTGGTAGATGCCTTGGTTATAGTGGCAGCATTTGGATTACTGGTGGTGGCAAGTTGGTAGGCTCAGCTTGCTCGCGTATTAAACTTGAAAGGTAGCTTCTTGGGCGATGTGGGACAAAATTTTACATGAATGGGCTGTAGCTTCTTCTTCAAAGCTTGCAACGTGGGCTTTGGTTCCACCTTTTCTTTTCTCTTTTGCTTTGGGCTTGCCTCATGGACTTAGAGGAAGGAAATAATAATGGCTTCAAGCAAACATGGGCCTATAGTACATGTAATATATTCTTCAAGAATATTTATACATGTATTTGGTCTTAACTTTACAATACTTTGCGCATGTGGCTGGACGAGGCAGCATGGACTTTGACACAACATTAATGAATCGACCAATTTAGACAAAACACCCTTTGTTATAAAATGTCACCATATGGTCCACTCAACAAAATTTGCAGTATAATGTATGGCCAAAGGGTCACATTTGACACGACAGAAGTGAGAGAATTAAATATATAAAATTTCCAATGGACGTCGACTCACATCCTGTCGAATGGAGCTATTGAATCTTGAAAAACCATAATTTGCCCCAGACAACATACATGCCATATTACTTCATACACTTCCATACGCATGGACAACACCTAACCCATCTGACATGGATTCCACATGTCGTATGACAATTATCTTCCTGGACACATCAAGTCCAGTCGACCGGGGACATCCCCATGGACTCATGTCGAGTCAAGTTGTAGACATGGATTACACATGTCGTATGACTTATATCTTCCTGGACACATCAAGTCCAGTCGACCGGGGACATCCCCCATAGACTCATGTCGAGTCAAGTTGTAGACATGGATTACACATGTCGTATGACTTATATCTTCCTGGACTCATCAAGTCCAGTCGACCGGGGACATCCCCCATAGACTCATGTCGAGTCAAGTTGTAGACATGTATTGCACATATCGTATGACTTATATCTTCCCGGACTCATCAAGTCCAGTCGACCGGGGACATCCCCCATAGACTCATGTCGAGTCAAGTTGTAGACATGGATTACACATGTCGTATGACTTATATCTTCCTGGACACATCAAGTCCAGTCGACCGGGGACATCCCCCATAGACTCATGTCGAGTCAAGTTGTAGACATGTATTGCACATATCGTATGACTTATATCTTCCCGGACTCATCAAGTCCAGTCGACCGGGGACATCCCCCATAGACTCATGTCGAGTCAAGTTGTAGACATGGATTACACATATCGTATGACTTATATCTTCCTGGACACATCAAGTCCAGTCGACCGGGGACATCCCCCATAGACTCATGTCGAGTCAAGTTGTAGACATGTATTGCACATATCGTATGACTTATATCTTCCCGGACTCATCAAGTCCAGTCGACCGGGGACATCCCCCATAGACTCATGTCGAGTCAAGTTGTAGACATGGATTAAACATTCGTATGACTTATATCTTCCTGGACACATCAAGTCCAGTCGACCGGGGACATCCCCCATAGACTCATGTCGAGTCAAGTTGTAGACATGTATTGCACATATCGTATGACTTATATCTTCCCGGACTCATCAAGTCCAGTCGACCGGGGACATCCCCATAGACTCATGTCGAGTCAAGCTCATAACCTTACATTCGTTTAACCAATAGGCAGCATCAACACTCGGGTATCCCTACATACTATGGCCTCGTCCCGGCTACACATGCATCAAGTACTCTCCAAGCCAAGGAGTCCTGACTTAGAGAGTAGGGGACAAACTGTATGGGCCAAATTTGGTCCAAGGGCAATTTTGACATTTTACTTCGGGCCCAATACTAGGCCCCCAGCATGGATCCGAGCCCAAGTTACCATCACAGATTCTCACTAATGAAACCCCAAGGTTTGATGTACATAAAGGCCCAGAGATCCACAGACCTAGGCCCAATAAAGTATCACACGCCCAATCCATAATCAAAGGCTCACCCAACGCCAGCCCACGTAACGCCCAAAGTCATAAACACCATTCATGAACCCATCCGTTCCAGCCTACAAACGGGCAAAATGCAGTAATAACTCCTCATGAAGTCGATCTAACGGATGAGCAATCAAATAGCGATAAAGACACTATTACAACATGTATATAGAGGAAACGAGGCTCGAGGGGGGAGGGGGGGGGGAGGAGCTCAACCAGATCCAATTTACTAGCTCTCCTACTCATAGCCCTGGGACTTTCACAAAAGTGACCATACCTGCTACCGCCCTCACGGCACCCTACGAAGCTCAAGGTAGTATCTTACTTTGACCTTCCTTCTACTACTATCTTTGTTCATTACTGACTTGAGCGTCGGAGTGCCCCCGGCCGGCACCACAACAACGGTGGGCAGGACTCCCGCTCACCCTACATCTTTGTTTTGCAGGATCGCTAGCGCCCCAAACTACAAATTCTCGATTGTGGACCTCGGGCGAAAACCAGCGTCTACAGACATAACACTTTTACATCAACTTACAATCAATATTAATACAAGTTAATTGATAGATTTCAGAACTGCAAAGATGTCTTTGAAAGTAGCATATAATTACCCCCTCATTTTCTGATACCAGGAGGAATTGAGACTGGCCTGATCTCCATATCTCAGCCAACGAATCGGTGAATACATATTCCTACATGAAAGTGAAACGTCATAATATACACATTGGACATAACACTTTTACATCAACTTACAATCAATATAATACAAGTTAATTGATAGATTTCACAACTGCAAAGATGTCTTTGAAAGTAGCATATAATTACCCATCTATTTCTGATACATGAGGAATTGAGACTGGCCTGATCTCCATATCTCAGCCAACGAATCGGTGAATACATATTCCTACATGAAAGTGAAACATCATAATATACATATTGGACATAACACTTTTACATCAACTTACAATCAATATAATACAAGTTAATTGATAGATTTCATAACTGTAAAGATGTCTTTGAAAGTACCATGTAATTGTTGGAAAATGCTTATGAGTAAGCATTTTGAGGCACAATTTTAAGCATGGTCCACTTCGTGTTAGTGGTTGTTATTGAATGATTCGGATACTCCTTCGTGAGTAGTTCGAAATGGTATATTCATATGCTTAAAATTGTGCTTGGGTGAATGAGAAATTATTGCTCAAAGTTCACCAATTGGTGTTGGAAAATAAAGAGAAATGTGCTTGTCCCACATGGAAAAGCTATTGGAGAGAAGTTGTGCTTATATATGATTGCTCATATGTAGATAGGTAAGAGTTATAAGGATAGAGGCCCTCTCTACGTGTGCGCGCGCAGTGGGGTGCAAATCAAAATCCAAACAGGCTTGGCTCGTGTGCACCTGCGCGTCCTGCATACACGAATGTCGGACCAAATTGTACGGGCCCGACCCAACCAATTTTTGCAAGTCTCTTTATTTTTCCAAGCCTTTTGAAGTACCATAACAGTTGAATTAATGATATTAATTAACTTTATGATTACAAGAAAATGGAAGGTCTCCCCACTCATCTTTTGGCGTGTTTAATTTTTATTTAAAAAGAGCAGTGCTGTGATTTTCGTTTAAAAAAACAGAGAATAGAAATAATACACAGTACTTTGCCTCGATTTTCTTTGTTTTTTTTTTTGTAAAGGAAGAGTTTAAGCAATTTTGTGGTTCGTTGGAAACGAGTTTGGCGGTGCCCTTACTCGCTCGTTTTCCATTGCATCATGGGAAACAATCGTCTCACGTTCTACTACACCATCGGTAGGGGACAAATTTGTTTTAAGGAGATTGTTGACATCAACAAGCCTCGGAAGAAAGAAGCAGTGGTTCGGTTCGGTACGGTCAGAGGCAGATGATAGTGAAATAGTGTTCGGTTCTGGCTCAACTTCATCGGTTAGAGGTTCGGTCAGATGCAGGCTCGCCTTCAGCAGACGTCAGGGTCAGACGCAGGCTCGTTTTCAGCGCACATCAGTTTCAAACGCAGACACATTCGAGGCAGGGGTAGACCCGGCCGGCGGTTCGGTTTCGGTCGGAACCGAACCGAACGGACGGTTTCCGGTTCCATACTTAAGTGGACCGGAACACCGAACCGAACGGTTTGTCGTGAAGTATACAAAACAATTACACACAAAACATTACATAGTTTTATCATAGAAAAACTAATATCTAACACTTATAAATTTTCCGGTTCTAGAGTTCCAACGAATAAATGTCTGAGGATGAGAATCCTTAAATTCTTGTGGCAACTCATAATTGATCTTGGACAACCAAGGGAAACCTATAGCAAATTTCGGATCCTTGCAACGTTTCCAGGACATCAAAGGAAAAATGGTATTATTTGCCTTATATTGGAGATACTCAATCGCTAACCTCTCAATGGCTATGTTATACTGAACACGTAGTTCTTCAGTATGAGTTACTATTTTCCAAATATCAGTAAGCCGTTTTTGCCATATTTCCAGGAAAGTATTTCGTAGCAATCTGAGTCTGTTCGGTTGTCCTATCCACTTACCTTCCCAAATAGATTTTTGTAATATGTTATTAAAAGTGATGATATACGAAATCATATCATCATCTTCTCTCATCCAATACTTATCCAGATCCAGCAACATGTCTTTCAATTTTTCACTGTGCGCAGATGTCATAACCCTTTTTGCAGCTTTTTGTATAAACGGCATGATTTTTCTGCAACAAATACAAAGAAAAATCAATATAATGAAACACAAAGTTACATTGACTAAAAATAAACATCACAAAGATATTCATTCTTATAAACACAAAGTTTATATGATAAAATAAATTTATCATGGCCGATTAATACGATATGTAAAAATAATTAGACATTTAATCATGACGGATCGGAATTATCGAAGCAAACCGATACAGACATGACTAACACGGGCCACTACAGATGTCCACGAGCCATACACGCGCCACATGGGTAACTCACGGACCTCCACGTGCCACCACGCGCCAGCCACCGGCTCCCACTCGCCCTCACACGCGCTCTCACGCACCGGCCAGCCTCGGCCAAGTCACACGCGCAGATGATATGTCGTTCGCATGTTCCGTGACTGTATGACATGTCGGTTATCATTTATAGGTTGAACCGACTTGTCGGTTGTGTGATATATGGATGACATGTCGTCCATTTGACCTATAAACGTACGACTTGTCGTACGCCAATCGGACGACTTGTCATCTGATTTTATAAATACCGGATGACATGTAGTACAGCTCTTTTGGGAGTGTTTTTCTGGGTAAAAACATATTCAACTAGCCAACTTCTAGGGTCCATATCTTTCTCAATTTTAATCCAAATTAAGCAAATGATATACCAAATTGAAGATCTCATGACCTAGTTTTCAAAACATATTTGAACATGCGATTATCAATTTTTTACAGAGAGTTATTATGGCCCAAAGTTGGAAGAAAATCATCTTGTAAAAAAAAAAAAAGAAGCATTTTATACAACTTTCATGCATGTTCATGCAATTTTTTGTGTAATCCAACTAGAATACATGTATTTAAACTACTGATACCAATGATAGGAAACATAATCCTTAATATATTTAAATGTTTGTCCTCTTAGGATCTAACCATACATGTATTACTAGTCCTATATTTATTTACAAACTAATTGAAATAAATCTATATTAATCACAACACAATTGCATACCTTTAAACTTATAGAGATCTCTTAATCAAACTTAATTGATTGCTTAACTCAATAAGCAAATGGTCTTATTTATATGAGGGAAACCAAGTCAATATGTAATCACATGCATTGATTACTATTAATCACATTATTGGGATGCATAATGACTTTCTCTAACCCTTACAAAAATGTTAACATCATGGGTATACCATATGTTTCTCACTTAACATTTCACTAATTGTTGTTACTTAATTATTTGATCAACAACTCTTCTTGTTACTTAATAATTTCCAACATGAAATTATTACTAATTGTTGTTATTTAATAACACCAAATAATTTCCAATTAACAACTCCAATTAACAACAATTTCCAACAGTGGTCATGTGGCTTCAATGGAAATGAAGAGCTTTATTATTATTATGATAAATGATCACATTATCCCAAAGAATAGAGCTTTATTATTATGATGATAATCACATTATGCCAAAGGAGAGTTTAATTAATTAATTTTTTTTGATTTTTTTTGAAATCGTTAGAAATCCCACCGCCAAATCATCACTTTCGGATTTAAGTGGAGCGTGTAAAATCTCTGACTGTCACAGACTTTTACATGAAATGCCTTCTTTGGATTCGAACACATAACTTGAAGGTCAGATATTTAATCTTACACCACCAAGCCATGTCCCTTGAGGACAGAGAGTTTAATTTGCTTACTCTTATAGTGGAAATAAGATATCACGAATTTAAATTTTAAGTGATATGTTTAATTTAGGATTTGAATGAAATGAAGGCGCGTAATATAAAAAAAAAATCTTCGACCTTTATTTCTTTGTTTTAAAAAATGAAATAAAATAATGATAGTGGCATTGGCAGGTCTACATTTTCCATGATCTATTCTTTATGGAACTTTATTTCATATCCGTGATTTTTTCTCCTAAGCTTTATATTTTTTCCACTAGACTTTAAACTTGAAATATTTATTAATAAATCTGAAATTTAATTGCATTAAATTTGAAATTAAAAGCATTAAACATGAACAAAAATCCATTGTACTATAAGTAATTTTTTAATATAATGAAAATACGAGTGATGTGATACCACCAATTAATATGCATTAGATGAGTACTCGTGTAATATTAAAAGTAATGAACATATTCCAAAGTGATATATAGGTACACCACACAAGACATGAGATAAATATTGTGCAAATAATGAGAAGCAAGAGAAAAAATGAGATAAAATTTTATTTATTTCATTCTAAAATGAAAACTGTCTATATATATTTATTGTGATAAGAAATTTAACTTAAATAACTAATTATATTAGCATATTCATTCACATAAAAATGACCAATACATTCATTAAATTAAGTTCATTTACATACAAATATATTCATTAAAATAAGTTCATTCACCTTCTAAAATGATAAATATATCCATCAGATAAATTAATCCATCTCTTAGAGAAATGACAAATATATTTTGTTGATGGTTTTTCAGGCATTAAGATATTTAAAGCAACACGACGAGGTCAGAAGAGTAATTCCCTCCTTAGGAGAGATCGTTGAGACCGACCCGACCACTTTAAGGGTCCAAACGCCTTGCAGTTTCAGACCAGCCATAAAGACCGAGCACATTTTGGTTTCAGATCGAGCAGGTTATGATCGGTTACCGAGCACCTGGGTTCAGATAACCGGGCACTATCAGGTCGACAGCAGCATTCTCAGCACAAAGGACTATCATGACCGACTTCATGAAGACCGACCAGATGGCGAGATATGCTCAAGAAGATGACACCCTATTCTTGCGGATAAGATAACAAGTTATCCTACTTTCACGAGGAAAAGTAAAGAGTCAGAAGCCAAAAAGAAACAGGAAAAATGAAGGCAATATTAGACTAGGAATCCTTGCAAGAGGAGGACACTGATTGAACTAGGAATTCTTATACAAATAGGAGTATGATTTCTGTACTGTTATAAATAGGAGGGCAGAGTATGTGTAAGGGCATCAGAATCATCAAGCTCTGACTTGTAAAAAATAAAAAGAGACCTGAAAAGGGTGCTTGAGTAATAGAAGTATCATCCCGTTTGTGTCCGTGGATGTAGGTCGGATCCAAATCCACCGAACCATGTTAAATCTCCTTGTTGATTGGTGTGTTTATCTGTTTTCTGCTAAATTTGCTTTTGGTCCCCCATAACCAAACAAATTCACTATTGAAGGAGGATTACCTCGGAAGTGATATTCCTATATTATCCTGAGACCAAAATCCACCGTCAACAGTTGGCGCCGTCTTTGGGGATTCAACAAAAAGCAACTCGCGTAGTGAGACAATGGCGGAAGGCGGAAACCACCAATAATCAGGGAGCTTGGCTGTAGATTGGATGGAGAAAATCGAGGAGAACCTAAGAAAAGAAAGGGAGGAAAATCAAACCCTACTAAAAACCATAGTAGACCGGTTGGAAAAGATAGAAGGAGTGCACGACGGAAAATTTGAGACCGGGACTAGCCGACGAAAGAACGAAGTAGCAGAAGGAAAGAGAATTGTTGATACAAGTGAGGACGACAGACCCCGGAGGAAGGGTGCCTACGGGGGTAAGATCTGTGTGTGGTGGTGCATAAAGATTCCCAAACTGAGGACATGTGGGAGGAAGAGGGATGACAAATCGTCACCAGACTCCTCTTATGATAACCCTCACAACACTGGGAGAAGAGAAAAAGAATATGACGAGAGAGTGAGGGAAGATACCGGGCCTGAGAAGTATCACGCACAAGACAACAGAAAGAGAGGAAACCGCAGGAGGAGGCATGGAACCAAGGACAGCAGCATGAAATCTTGGTTACGGGAGGAGCTAGCCAAATGGGGAGTATTCCCCAATACAGACAGAGGAGATGCCCGGGACGGCAAAGATGAGTCACACCTCACAGAAGAAATAAGGTCAGAGAAATTCCCAAAAAGATTCAGCATGCCAACCATGACGCCATACAAGGGCCATACCGATCCCAAAACCCACATCGAAGGCTTCGTCATACTAATGGAGGTGCAAGGGGTAACAGGGGACGCCATTTGCAAAGTGTTCCCCTTAACTCTAGACGGACCGGCCATCCTATGGTATAGAAGCCTAGCCCCAAGAAGCATCAGCAGCTTCACACAACTCAGAAAGTCATTCATACGGCACTTCAAGGGGGCTTGCGTCCCCGAAAAGACAATTGGAGAACTAAGACTTATGAAACAAGGAGACGATGAACCTTTGAAGATATTTATTGAAAGATATCATAATATGGTACTCGAAGTCGGAGGGTATGAATCCCCCGAGGCCTTGGAAAGCTTGAAGGGAGCCTTGAAAGTCGGGAGGCTATGGACCCATCTAAGGATCCAAGACACCCCGGACTACGCAACCCCCGCCCTGGAGGTGGCCCGAAAGTTTTGTTTTATTAGAAAACGAGGAGAAAATATCCCGAAAAGGAAACACCAGAGAAAAGAACCACAAGGGAGGCGCTCCCCCCGCCGGTAGAAAGAGAATCCAGAAGACCACCCCCGAAACACAAGGAGTTCAAACCAATGCACGTGACAACCAAGAGAGAAGGGCGCCGACCCAAGTAAACCATGTGGTCGGGGAAGATGCATACATTCCCCTAAAGAAACCACTAGGACAAATTGTCATGGAGATCCAGGGGAAAGGCCTCTTAGTAGAACCCGACCAAAGAAGATTTCCCCCGGACAAGAGGAACCAAAAGGCTTATTGCATACATCACAACTCCAGAGGACATGCAACGGACGAGTGTAAAGATCTGCGAGAACAGATGGAAGACCTAGCACGAAACGGATATCTGAACAAATACATTGACCACGAAGTTATGACGGCCAGACAAAGAGCACGTGGCCGCCAAATCAATATCTTCGCAGGAGGGAGAACACTGGTCGGAAACTCTAACCGGTCAAGGAAAGACTACAGCAGAACTCGAGGACCGGACGTCCTGGAAACAGAGCAGGTCACATGACTCCAGGGAAGTCGGTCGGTACCGATAATGTTTACCGATGAGGATACCCGAGGGATAAGTTTCCCTCATGACGATGCATTAATAATCAAGGCAGTAATTAGCGGGTCAGAAGTAGACAGAATCCTAGTGGACCCCGGAAGCGCAGTTGACATAATTTCCAGAGAAGCGCTGGATGACCTAAGGGTAGAGTATGTAGCCCTGACCAACGATAGCACTCCCCTATACGGTTTCGGAGGATCAGCCGTCATCCCACTAGGAATGATACAGTTGGCAATGACAGTCGGAACATATCCCCGGACCCGGACAATAATGACAGACTTCACTGTAGTGGACTGCATGAGCAGCTACCAGGCCATCGTCGGACTACCTGTCATGATGAAAAGAAAAGCCGCAATGTCTTACTACCACACCACCTAAAACTGAAATTCCCCACCCGGGAGGGGATCCGAATCGTATGCGGAAGCCAGAAAACAGCTCGCAGCTGCTTCACAACTCTCTCATGAGAGACTCTCTGCATCAAAGAAGATACCCGAAAACGACAAAGAAGTCTGGGTGAAGAAGAAGAATACAGAAGCCCTGGGCCTCGGCCAAACAAAAATGCCCGACTCGCTGCAGCTGAGGAGACAGAAGAAATAGAACTTTACGGGCCAGGGAAAAGCATAAAGATATGGGGAGGCCTAGATAAATCTCTACAACGAAATCTACTAGAATGCCTGAAAGAATACCCGGACGTCTTTGCCTGGGGATACAATGACATGCCTGGGATCGACCCAAGATTCATTAATCACCGCCTAGCAGTAGACCCATCACGCAAACCGCCGGTCAGGCAAAAGAGAAGGAACTTCAATCAAGAAAGGAGTAAAGCAATAGCAGCCGAGGTCGAGAAGTTATTGAAGACAGGTCTCATCAGGGAGGCAAGGTACCCAGATTGGGTATCAAACGTAGTGTTGGTCAGAAAAAGCAATGGCAAGTGGCGAATGTGTGTCGATTTCACCGACCTAAACAAGGCGTGCCCAAAGGACAACTTCCCCTTGCCGAACATAGACCAGCTAGTGGACGCCACAGCTTGTCAGGGATTACTGAGCTTTATGGATGCTTTCTCCGGATACAACCAAGTCAAAGTGTGCCCTGCAGACGAAGAGAAGACCACTTTCGTTACCGATCAAGGACTTTACTGCTACAGAGTAATGCCTTTCGGACTGAAAAATGCTGGGGCAACCTTCCAAAGGTTGGTAAACAAAGTGTTTAAACCTCTCATTGGCACGACAATGCTAGTTTACGTCGATGACATGATAACGATGTCGAAAGAACCAAGCTATCACATGGCCAACCTAAAAAAGACCTTCGAGCTATTAAGGAGACACAACCTGAAACTCAATCCAGAAAAATGTACCTTCGGGGTAGCCTCAGGAAAAATTTTAGGTTACATGGTGAGTGCCCGAGGTATCGAAGCAAACCCACAGAAGATCCAGGCAATACTGAGCCTAAAATCCCCCAAAACAGTGAAAGAAGTACAGAGTCTGACCGGTAGAGTGGCCGCGCTCAATCGGTTCAAATCACGAGCAACTGATAAATGCCACCCTTTCTTCAAAGTGATCCAAAAAGCAAAGAAGGATATCGACTGGACACCAGAGTGCGAGGAAGCCTTCCAGCAGCTGAAGCAGTATCTAATGCAACCCCCACTTCTGTCAAAACCACTCCCAGGGGAAACATTATACTTATACCTGGCCGTTTCGGAGCGAGCAGTAAGTTTGGTACTGATACAAGAAACCGACAGGGTCCAGAAACCTGTTTACTACATCAGCAAAACCGTCCTAGACGCCGAGACCCGATATCCAGTACATGAACTGGTCGCCATTTCATTGGTCACAGCAGCTCGGAAATTGCGGCCTTACTTCCAGGCCCATCCTATCAGGGTCTACACCGATCACCCCCTAAAACAAATTCTGCAGCGGCCAGAAACCTCCTGCAGACTAGTAAAATGGTCGGTAGAGCTAAGTGAACACGACATCTCCTACCTCCCGAGAGCAGCAATGAAAGGACAAGCCTTGGCAGATTTTGTCGCCGAATTTACAGAACCCCAGATCCTGACTATAGAGGAGGACAAATGGGAGATGTCTGTAGACGGTTCCACCAGCACACAAGGCAATGGCGCGGGAGTCATCCTGAAAAACAACAGAGGAGAAGAAATCCCGCTCGCCCTGAAATTCGCTTTCGTAGCGACCAATAATGAAGCAGAATATGAAGCAATACTGGGCGGTTTAAGACTATGCACGGTACTGGGGATCCGAAATGTGGTAGTAAGAAGTGACTCCAGTTAGCCATTCAGCAGCTAAAGGGAACATTCCAAGCCAAAGAGCCTAGCATGATGGCCTATCTGACCGAAGTGAGAAAGTTAACTGGGAAAATGGGAGATGTACGCTTCGAACAAATCTCCCGAGAAGAAAATTATGAAGCAGACTCCCTGGCACGGCTCGCCTCCTCAACAAAAGCCGAGCACCCCAGAATAATCCCTTTAATTTACATCCGGGAAAGGAGCGTAGGGGAATCTGAAGTAGAAGTTCTAGATAAAGAAAGCAAAACATCATCGATGCAACCCATCAGAAAATATCTGGAAACAGGAGAAACACCAGGAGACAAAACGGAGGCCAGGAAGTTAAGATACAAAAGCACCAGATTCTCCCTAATCAACGGGGTACTTTACCGAAGGGGTTACTCAGTCCCCCTCTTAAGATGTTTAGCAGAAGAAGAGGCGAATTATGTACTCAGAGAGATACATACGGGCATCTGCGAAAGCCACGCCGATGGTCGCTCAATTGCTTTCAAAGCCCTAATATTGGCCGTACCATGTACCAGGACGGCATAGAAGGAGGAGCTCTCGCACAATATACAGGCTCCATAGTGACCCGACGTATAGAGGATGTGCCCTTACCATTTTAAACGCTCTCTGATCCAAATCCTGGTTCGCCGGGACGCTGAATTGAAAGATTCAGAATTATGTTTTGGAGACCTCGGACGGGACGCTGTTCTGAGGCATCCCTGTTGTTGTTTATGCTTACAAAACATTTTTTGGGATAAGTGCTAAGTCACCCCCACCTTTTAATTTTATTTTCCAAAGTTTTGATTTTGTTTTCCACGGGTCTGACAAAGGGACGCCCGCGTCAGATTCGGTAGGGCTTCAAAAGGTTGATCCGCTTCCATTCTGAGCAAGTCCCAATGATTAATCGGCTCGGGACTGGTCTTGTTCCGTCGAGGCCATATGATTAATCGGCTCGGGGCTGGATTCGTTCTGCCGAGGCCATTTGGATAAAACAGCTCGGGGTCGGGTTACGTCCCACCGAGTCGATCTTCTTTGGACTGGGGAGGCAACATTCCCCCAGAGCCAAGTGTTTTCCTCAGCTCGGAGTCGGGTTACGTCCCACCGAGTCGGTCTTCTTTGGACTGGGGAGGTAACATTCCCCCAGAGCCAAGTGTTTTCCTCAGCTCGGGGTCGGGTTACGTCCCACCGAGTCGGTCTTCTTTGGACTGGGGAGGTAACATTCCCCCAGAGCGAAGTATTTTCCCCAGCTCGAGGTCGGACTACGTCCCTCCAGCTCATGTTGTCCCCTACGAAGGGGTCTCAAGTGCCCGGATAACAGGAAAACATAAGAAAAGCAAAAATAAAAAGAGATAAAAGAAAGACATAAATATATATATATATATATATATATATATATATAATATATATATAATATATATATATATATTATATATATATATATATATATATTATATATATATATATATATATATATATATGTCAAGATACAGCTTGAAATGTTATTATAAAAAAGCTAAGTATACACAGGGCCCCGCCCGGGTTACCCCTTCTCAATCAACCCGAACAAGGGCGAGACATTCTTCCTCGGCTGGTTCAAACGTCAGTTGGGTAGGCTCGGCCTCGGAAGGGGGAACAGCAGCTTCAACCACTTCAACCTGGGAAACCCCTGCTTCAGGGACAGGAGCAGGAACCTCGGGGCGGACTTCTTGGGGAACATGAGGGACCGGAGCAATCGAAATTGGGTCGGGATCCATCGCCTTCTCGGAAGAAGGGGGAACCGCTTCTGAAACTCCTCCTCGGACATCTCCCCCTTGCAAAAACTGATGGCCGTGTAGATAGGATCCATGTTCAGACCTGGCAGTACCATCGGTATTAGTTCAGCACAATCACCAACACCTTCAAGGCGGATAGCATCCTTCTCGGCCTCAAGTTCGGCCTCTTTCCTCTCAAGATCATCCCGAGCCCGTGCCATCTGTTCGTCCTTGGCCTTCAGTTTGGCCTCAACACTTGATACCTTCACTTTCAAAATGCCAATCTCAGATTGGGCAGCTTTCAAATCATCCTTAGCGGTGTCGGAAAGTTTTCGCTCCAGCGCGGCAGCAGCCTTAAGAGCCTTGTTTGTTTTGAAGGTCTCAATTGCAGTCAACTCTTGATTTTTTATCACCTCCTCCCGTTCGGCCAGTTTAGCCTCCACCTCTGTAAGGCGATTCTGAAGTCTCTGGGCCTGACCACCCTCAGACAATAGACTCAAGAAGAGGTCCTTATTTTTGGCCATAAGATAAGTAGCCTGCACAAGAACAAAGAAGTCAAGATATGAGATAAAGAAAACCGAGACCCGAAATCAGAGGGAGAAGAGTAAAACTACCTTTGCCATTTGAGAGCTCATCTCGGTCACCAAAGCCTCAGGAGAGATGTCCTCATATCTCGAAACCTCCCCCGGAGGAATCACCTCGGCCAGTTCATTAAAGGCCGGCACTAGATGGGAAGTAGCCTCCTGGATGTCTTTGCCCAAATCATCCACACCGAGGATTACAGAACCTTTTCGCTTCTTGGAGGAGCCCTCAAACGATTTTTTCCCCCGACGGGCATCTTTCTTCTTGCCCTGGACGGGCTCCTCCTCCTCCTCTTGAACCAACGCAGTCTCCTCTGCCCCGAACTGACGCCTCCTCTTCCTAAAAGGCTTCGGTGGACTGACAAGACGAGCAGATCCTGATGACTGCGCACCAGAAGGAGAAGATAGACCCCGAGCAGTCGGCTGAACCTTCCCTTGAGACACCCTCCCAGCCTCAACAGATTTGGGATGAGCCCGGGAGGTTCTGGTTTCAGCATGACCCGCCTTCTTCATAGTACTGGCCAACCTCTCAAGATACTTCGGCCTCTTCGACATGCCTGTAAGAACAAAAGCCAAGAGGCATGATCAGTACAGAACTTTGGCAAAAGCATAAACGACATTTCCTTCTAAAAGACGAAGAGAGCAGAAGAAACAAAAAAAAACAGGGGAAAACAGTGACAGATCTACCTATCCGACCCGGGACTTTTGGAGGAACAACTCGAATAAGACCCGACGCCACAAGAGCCGCATCATTTACCAACTCCCTCCAGTGGACGGCATACCGCCGAGCCCAGAATATCCGTTTCCGGACCTGATGGGAAACTTTGGGAGCATCCCTCCAACAGGCTAGAAGGAATAGAAGAAAAAAGGTAAGAATCCAGAAAAAAAAAAAAAAACTAAGGGAAGAAAAGCTAAAGGTCAATCTCCTAACCTCCCGCCCTAAAAATATCTGGTACCAAGATATCCCCGTCATCCGACCTCAGGGTCCCTCCCCAATCTCCAGTGGCCCAGAACCAGAGATTTTTGAAATTCTTATTGGAGTCAGGAAGCTTTCGGATGACGTTTGACGAACTGTCATAAGCAGAGAGGTAGTACCAACCGTGGTGATTTTTTGGGTTGGCTTTCAGCTGAAACAACCTCTTCACCTCTTCAAAAGAAGGTTCGCCAAGCCCCGCCCGATCCCAAGCCACATACAACCCGGACAAAATCCTCCAACTATTTAGACTCAGCTGACAGGGGGCGATCTCCATCTCGGCCAACATCCAGGCGAAATAGGGTTCAATCGGAAGCCGTAGTCCACACTTAAAAAAAGCGGGAAGAAATGCCACCGAGCCCTCGTCAGGCTGACTAGCATGATCCATCAGACTGGGAACTTCCAGGGCGATATCTATGAGAATATCGAATCGTTGCCGCAGCAATGCTAGATCGTCCTCAGTTATTTTGGAAGGCCGATCCATATCCAGAGCCGAGCAATCAAGTTCGCCAGGCTCAGGGTCCCTCCGAGGAACCCTCTGATGATAGCTGTCCTGTTCAACTTCAGAAGGGGTAGGGGTAGGGTCAAGATCTTCCACACTGGGTGCCCCCGAGCCCGAGGAGAGCTCTTCAGCAAGGGGAGTTGAGGGTTTAGCAGGATTTTCAGGGGAAGAACTGTTGTCAGACATCCCTGACATCCGGAAAACAAAGAAGGAAGGGGAGGTCAGTCTATAACTAAAAAACTACTCAGGGTTTTCGTCTCAGCTAGGCAGGTGGGTTCTAAGTGCCCTAAGCAAAAACCAACAAGCCAAAAATCTTTCCCTAGCAACATTCAAAAAATAACATCAGATTCACAACACACAACTGCGAAGAGGTCGTTCAGAAGACTTACTTGTTCTTTTCGGAAAGGTTAAAGGTTGTACAATGCGGTTTGCCCGACCCTTATGTTCACAGGTCACAGCGGAGAGAGAGAAAGAGAACTCGCGGTTGAGGGAAACTCCAAAAGCACTGAGTTGAACGAGTCACAGTTGGAGCAGAGAGAAGTTTATAGGTAGGAAGGAGAATTTGCCAAAAAGAGTGCACAGTGGAAGCCTCGTGTTCTTATAGTTATAATCAGGACGCTCGTGGCCGTTGGGTCGAAATAAGAAACCCGGATGAACGCCAAGTGTCAACTGCAACGGAGGTCTGCCAAAATTAAACAGACGGTTGAGATCAGCGCACTGTTAAGACGCCTCTACACGGTCGATTCGCTTCCTTTTTAGCGGGAACCCGACGGATGTTTGACAAGTGTCGAACTTAGAAGAAACCCTAAAGATGATTTGATGGGCATTTAAACAGACGTGACTGTTGCGCATCTCAAGAAGAGGTACTCGAAAAGAGGCGATGAAAAATTTGAATCAACTCCGGATTGACCCCCAACAGAGTAATCGGCACACCATCTTTATATATAGTTCCCGGCACCAACTCGTATACTAATTGGAACCGAGAACTAGGGAACATATGTTGATGGTGTTTTCAGGCATTAAGATATTTAAAGCAACACGACGAGGACAGAAGAGTAATTCCCTCCTTAGGAGAGATCGTTGAGACCGACCCGACCACTTTAAGGGTCCAAACGCCTTGCAATTTCAGACCAGCCATAAAGACCGAGCACATTTTGGTTTCAGATCGAGCAGGTTATGATCGGTTACCGAGCACCTGGGTTCAGATAACCGGGCACTATCAGGTCGACAGCAGCATTCTCAGCAAAAAAGACTATCATGACCGACTTCATGAAGACCGACCAGATGGCGAGATATGCTCAAGAAGATGACACCCT
>SKCR01048753.1:0-38940 GCA_019454045.1 Zanthoxylum bungeanum | reverse complement strand
GAAATAATTCCCGCTATTTGAGGACTTTTAGCGACGAAAGCCTATTTCGTCGCTAAAGGTTTTTTTTTCCCTATAAATTCATTTGCTCTTTCATTTCTCCTATTCTTAATTTCTTTCTCTCATACTCTTATTTCCTCTCTAAAATTATTTTTTCCTTAAGTGTTTTGTTTGATTTTTTGTATTTTATATTAACATCTAATATTTATTTATTTATTTTTGTAGGGGAATATGAAGATGAAGAAATGGTGAAAATGAAGATAGTGGAGAATTTGAAAAATAAATGAAAGTGAAGATGAAAAATATGAAAGTGAAGATGGAGAAAATATATAGAAAATTGTATTTTATTATTTTGTTTATTATTTTAAATTTTTTGTGTTTTGATAAATTTTGTAATTTTAGTTTTATATCAATAAAAATATCATTATTATAATTTTTTAATAAAAAATTTGTAATAATTTTTTATAACAAATTTAATTACTTTTGTAATGAAATTAGTTTGAAATTAATTTGTAATAATAATTTTCTTATACCCATTAGCGTCGAAATTTCGACGCTAAAGGTAATAAAATAATATATATTTTTTAATATTATATCACATTTAGCGTCGAATATTTCGACGCTCAAGGTCAACTTATTTACGTCGAAAATATTCGTCGCCAAATACGTGCTTTAGCATCGAAATATTTTTGACACAAAATATTGAACTTTAGCGTCGAAATTTTTTATTTCGATGCTAATTGTCTTTCTTGTCCACGTTTTAGCGTAAAAAATTAGCATCGAAAATTTTTGACGCTAATAACCTTTAATGTCAAAAGTTTGTACTTTAGCGTCGAAAAATTTCAACGCTGGAGACTTTTTTTTTTCTGTAGTGAACGGGCGTGAGCTGTTCAAAAATTGAATCAGAGGTTGATTATTATTTCAAAGCAACAGCACACGCATATGAAAGAATCAAGGGTTGATTATTATTTCAAGGCAACTGCTCACGCACATGATAGAATCAAGGGTTGATTATTATTTCAAATGTGTGCATTTGTAGAAGCCCCTTACACAGCAAATGATGGACTTTGAAACGTGTATGCAACTGGCTTATAAAGATGGGCTGTTCAGATCTCAATTTTTGGCAGAAAAATTTAAGATTACGGTGAGGAGAGAGGAAAAAAAATAAAAAAAAAAAAATACAAGATCCATCTTGGGTGCCTAAGCCGCTTCTGCAACATGAGGGAAAGCATTTCCTACACAAATTATGTGTCTCAAGCCCATTAAGCCTTGTGTTGATGGAGTTGGTGCTTGGAGTGCCAATCCAAATTGTACATTTTATTATTTATTAATAAAATAACTACATTTTTTCATTTCATACCTCATTAATGGTATTGTCATTATGCATATTAGATTGATATATAAATATGCTAAAAATGACATCGACCTTAGAATAGTTTTGACACTAGGTGTAAACTATTCTTAAAGTAATAATTCCTAGTCGTTGGTTTTGGAATACGGTCGAATTCCTATAACCTAGAAGACTAGCACATATCAAATATTGGAATTGGAGTTCCAATGGCTTAACGCGATGTACCATGAGTTTTGAAAACTCGTATAGACTTGTGGGTATTCGTTGGAGCGAATATTGAATGACTCACATGTGATTCCTAATAGTTGGAAGTACACACCACCGTCAATAGGAATCCCCTCGAGTCGAGTAGCATATGTAATCCTTTGACTATAGGATATCATTGATTTTGTGTGAGATCATCCACACTTAGATGCCATGTATGTCAGAAACCTTTCATGGTCTGGCCTCTAGATGTTCGTTGGGTGTGGACCGATGCACTCAGTAATCAAGTGCGAATCAAGATAGGATCTGTCGGCCCGTATGTGTACCATAATGGGTTTAGGTATCCATGTTAGTAAAGTCACGATTCTTAAATCTTTGGCCAAAGTCGATCACCTAGGGTGGATCACATCAGTTATGAAGAATCGTGGACATGTCAACATGAGATGTGCGTCTCGGAAACTTGACGGTATATTCTATGTTTCCTAAGCACAACTCAGATAGCCTACGACGGAGGGATTGTTAAACATATGTGATGACCTCGACTTGTATAGTTCAGAAAGGTTGTTCATGTTCTTCGCGAATTCGGAGGTGGCCGAATTGAGTACATATTAGCTTGGCTTATATGACGAACGTGTCTGAACTTAGAGAGTCCCAATATGAAGTGTACTCGTTGAGCACTTGGGTAGCCGATTAATTTTGATAAAAGATAATATTCGATATTATAATTATCAACTAAGATAATCAAGTGTTATTGGATAACATTGATTATTTAGTTTGACCTAATTGAATTAATTGGATTAATTCAATAATTACACAAGGGCTTAATTGTAAAATCATAATTATCTCTACCATTTGAGGATATTATGGTAATTGTAAGTATGTAATAATAGGTGGTTTTGGCTTGATTTAATTGGATTAAATCAAGGTGGCAAAGATTTAACTAATCCATTTCCTAATCATTGGCTTGATTTAATTGGATTAAATTAAAGTGGGAGACAATGGAGATTAGTCACACCTAATTATACATATTTGGACAAATTGGATTAAGCCCACTTAAAATTTGATTACAACTTTTATTAATTAAAAATTGCCTAAGTTTTGCTATAAATAGCAAGCTTTAGGAAGGTTTTAATTACAAGTTCAAACACAAGCATAAGCAAATTCTTGAGAGATTAGCCTAAGTTAGAGAAATGTTTAGAGAAGCTTGTGTGGTCTCTACAACATTTCATCAATGAGAAATCAATATTGGATCTTGAAGTGAAGTTTGGTTGCATTGGAAATAAGATTGGATCTTGAAGTCAAGCTTGCACACCTTAGAGGTTCTCCAACAATTTCAACAAGGAGAAGTAGATTGGATCTTGCTTAAAGCTTACTAGGTAATGTTTGATCTTCTCCCAAGCTATGTTTATTTGTGTATTAGATGCATGATCACATAACTTAATGTTGAATAAGGCTAATCAATTGTGTTAGGATATTTTAGAAGTATAAACACAATATGCTTGTAATTAGGTCAAAGAAGTTCATGTTGGACATGGAACAATTAATAAGAGTTTGGAACTCTAAATTAAAGCTTAGAGTTTTGGCTACCATTCTAGATTCACTTGACCACCTTTAGGTGGACTATAATTATTCATTAGACATTTTTAATTGGGATTCTAAAATGGTTTGTGTATTGGATTCAAAATTTACGCAAATGCGTATTTAGAATAAATTTATGTTTTTGGAAAAATATTTGATATTTCGAAAAACTTGATTTTTATTCTATAACATGTGTTAATGTTGGTTTTGAAATTAAAATTAATTTTGGGTATTTTTGAAGTGTTTAGGGAAGACCGGAAGCTATTAGGGTAATTGACCCTAATAGCATCAGCTCTCTGGAAAATTTCCAGAGAGCTGCGCTTACGAAAAGTAATTGAAAACCAAAAAAAAATATAACAACAGGCGCACAGTGCATGCGGCACTGTAGCGCACAGTGCGCGCGCACGTCGCCTGCATTGCGCGCGGTAATTTTGTTTTTATTTATTCGGGAGTTTCCGGACTCCGATTCAGTCTCGATTTTTTCCTATACACTCGTAATAGAATATAGTATTTCATTAAATGATTTAAAAGTACACCCATACTTGATATCCATGGGTTAGACCCATTTCCGCTGCCCGGGGCACCGATCCGACCCTAGAGGTTCCACAACTGCCCCAACAGAATGGTATCAGTAGCAAAGGCTTAACCACACAACACATATTTTGAATCTATGCCACATCAATTTTAATTTAATTATGCATAAGACATATTGGATATGTATTGGATGTTTTAAATTAAAACTTTGACCTAATTAAGTTAATGACTTGATTGTCATAAATCTCCTGTGATTAGGTGATTACTTTTAAGTAATAGTATTAATAATGTTGGAGCTTTATTGGATGGTCTGTCTTGTCAATATGGATATGAATAGGTTCTTACTACTTATATCCAATATCGTCATTAGTGTGAGGGTATAAGTGCTCGGAACTTAGGTCGCTCTGGTAAAACATTAGATGTAGCTTGATGAGTTAACGTAGTCACCCAATATCGTCATTAGTGTGAGGGTGTACATACGAAGCTCATTAGTGCACATTGACAAGTATACACCTAGAACACGTCTTAATCCAATATCGTCATTAGTGTGAGGATAAGAAACGGTTCAGGATCAAACTAGGAGTCACATGAAGTGATTGACCTTGGGGATCTACCTAATGAGTTTACAAAGGCAAATATCGTCATTAGTGTGAGGCTGGAGTAAATGTCATGGGATCCACTTCCCGCTATGAAATTTTGATAGTCCAATTTCTATTTTTTCGTTAAGGGAGATTACATAATTACGCAAAGTAGTGGGATGGTACAAATAGATTTAAAATTCCATAATCAATTAGTGTTATCACTTTTGAAATGAAAAATGTTCTGTTACTACTCAGAAATATTAACTTGTAGATGGCTGCCACTAATCCCTTGATGAAACTTTTGGATTCCTATAAGTTAAAAGGATCCGAGAACTATTTAGAATGGAAAATGAACATACGCATTGTCTTGGAGTATGAAAAGTTTACTTATGTCACTATCAATCCACTGCCTGTTGATATCGATCCTGACTCCACTCCAGAAGAGTGAGAAACTTTTGATAGATGGAAGGATAATAACCTAAAGGTGAAATCCTATATCTTGGGATCGATGGTTCCAGATTTGCTCAGACAGTACATTGAAGTACCAGATGCTTGGAGCATCATAAGAACACTCAATGAGTTATTCGAGGCAAATCAAGAGATAAAATTTTATCGAAAAGGTCTAAGGAATTGTTTCGTGCTGAACTCAAGGAGGGATAAGCTGTCAGCACTCATGTTTTGAACATATTGGACCAGATTCGATATCTGGAATGACAGGGCATTTTGTTTGATGAACGGCTGGGCCGAAATTTAATTCTGTCTTCTTTGTCTGGTTTTTATGATGGCTTTGTATTAAATTTCCATATGCATTCGATGCAAGTCACATACGAAGAACTTCATAACATGCTACGCACGGCAGAGCAAGATTTGAAGAAAGGAAACCTCACACTATATCTCCATGGTGGAGCTGGCTCTTAAAAGACTTCTGGGAAGTCAAAGAAAATCAAGATGGGGAAGAATAAGATATCAAAGAAAAACTCCAAGAAGCGCAAAGGCGCAAAATCGAAAGTAGCTCATGATCAATGTCTACAATGCAAGAAGTCTGGACACTGGAAGAAGGACTGTCTAAAGCTTAAAGCAGGACCTTCAGGTACGCTTTATATTTTTCCAATTATTGACATCTCATTAGCCTTAGATGCAAATAATGGATGGGTGTTAGACACTGGCAGTCCTACTCATATTTGCAATTCCCTGTAGGAAATGAGGGTTAAAAGAAAGCTGAATAAAGGGGAGATCCAGCTTAGAGTTGGCAATAGCGAGATATTGGATGCCAATGCTATAGGAACTGTTGTTCTAGATCTCCCAAATGGATGTAAATTAGATTTGCATGACTGTTATTATGTTCCCTCACTTAGCAGACAAATAATATCACTACCAATATTAGATAAAGAGGGATATAAAATAAATATCATGGATGAAACTTTATGTTTGTATGATAAAGAAAATTTATTGAAATGTGAATGTTCTTTATCAAACGGTCAATATGTTTTGGAAACATATAGAGATGTCTTTAATATAGAGAAAAATACAAGTAGGAAGTCTGAACTAAATAATATTGAATTATGGCATATGAGATTGGGCCACATAGTTGTTAGGTCTATCCAAATTGGTAAAGAATGGTTTGATTGAAAATCTTACCTTAGATCCTTATCCGATTTGTGAGTCATGTATCCAATGAAAGATAACGAAGGCCTCATTTCAAGGTGTTGGACATCATGCTGGAGATTTACTGGAACTAATACACAGCGATGTGTATGGTCTATTAAATCATGTCGCTCATGATGGTTCGACATACTTTGTGACTTTCACAGATGACAAGTCTAGATATGGATATGTCTATCTGATGAAACATAAGTCGGAAACATTTGACAAGTTCAAAATATTCCGAAACGAGGTAGAAAAACAAACCAGTAAATTCATCAAATGTCTTAGATCAGATCAAAGCGGTGAATACATGAGTGAAGAATTCAGAAATTATTTAAGGGAGAATGGAATTCTCGCCCAATATATCCCACCAGGAACACCTCAACACAATGGAGTGTCTGAGCGTAGAAATCGTACTTTATTAGATATGGTGTGAACAATGATGAGCTATACAGATCTTCCTTATTACCTTTGGGGTTACGCTTTACAAACTGTTGCCTACATACTTAATAGGGTTCTATCGAAAGCTGTTTCTACTACCCCCTATCAAATATGGTTTGGTAGAAATCCAAGTCTTAAGCATTTAAAGATTTGTGGTTGTCATGCATACGTAAGAATTGCGCAGCGGGATAAACTAGCACCCAGAGGGTATAAATGTAGGTTCGTTGGATATCCTGATAATTCCATGGGATATCAATTCTATGATTCTGAACAACAAAATGTATTTATTTTTCGCTTTGTAACTTTTCTTGAAAAGTAATTTTTGAGAGAAAGTGGGAATTATAGAGAGATTAAACTTGATGAGTTTGATCCCAACAGTAAAGAACCTGAGATGGAAACTGAGATCCAACTAGGTGAAGAATCTATAACACAGGTTCTACGTAAGTCGAATAGAGTATCAAGGCCTCATGGGAGACTATTTTTAACATCTGATGTGAGCCTTGATGTTCTCCTCTTTGAGGAAACAGATCTGACTACGTATAAAGAAGTGAAATTGGATATCGATTCAGGAAAATGGCAGGAAGCCATGAAATCCGAAATGGATTCAATGCATGCCAATCAAGTCTGAGACTTAGTTGAACTTCCTGAAGGAGTTAAACCTATTGGCTGTAAATGGGTTTACAAAAGGAAGCGAGGGCCCGATGGAAAGGTGGAAACCGTTAAGGCCCGACTGGTAGTTAAAGGTTACACTCAACGTCCTGGGATTGACTATGAGGAAACTTTTTCACCAGTAGCCATGCTAAAATCCATTAGGATTCTTTTAGCCATTACTGCATATCACGGCTATGAGATATGGAAGATGGATGTGAAAATCGCTTTCCTAAATGGATTCCTTGAAGAGGATATCTATATGGAACAACCAGAGGTTTTCGTATCCAGTGAGACTTCAAACTTGGTTTGTCAGCTCCAAAAGTATATTTATGGACTTAAACAGTATTCCTTGAAGATTTTAAAACCGCTGGAATCGTCATTTTAATGAGATAATTAGATTATCTAGATTCATCAAAAATGAGGAACAACCATGTGTTTATAAGAAAGTGAGTGGGAACATGATAGTTTTCTTAATCTTGTATGTAGATGACACCCTTATCATAGGAAATGATATAGGGATGATGTAAAGTGTGAAAGTCTACCTTTGCAAGAACTTCTACATGAAAGATATGGGTGAAGCTTCATATATACTAGGTATAAGGCTCTACCGAGATAGAGTTAGGAAGCTTATAGGGTTGTCACAATCGACGTACATAGACAAGATGTTAGAAAGGTATAGTTTTACCAACTGCAATGCATCAAATGTACCTTTTCGATATGACATACATCTTTCGAAGAAAATGGCACATCAAACTGAGGAAGAGAGAGTTAGGATGTCTAACTTTCCATATGTTTCTTGTATTAGAAGTATAATGTATGTTATGTTATGTACTGGACCTGACATCAGTTTCGGCATCAGTGTGGCCAGCCGATATCAATCTGATCCAGGTAATGATCATTGGACGGTCGTGAAACATATCCTAAAATATCTTAAAGGTACCAAGGATAAGTTTCTGATATATGGAGAAAATGACCTACAAGTTAAGGGTTAAACAGACTCTGACTTCCAAGGAGATCCAGATGATAGAAAATCTACATCATGATATATATTTACCCTTAACGGTGGTGCGATTAGTTGGCGTTGTTCAAAGCAATGCTCAACAACTGATTCCACCACTGAGACGGAATTTATAGCGGTTTTAGAAGCTGCTAAAGAAGCAGTTTGGATTAGAAATTTTATCACAGAACTTGGCGTTATGCCTAGTATTGCGGATTTGATCCCATTGTACTGTGATAATAACGGAGCCATCGTGCAGGCTAGGGAGCCGAGGGCGCATTCCAAGTCTAAACACGTGGAAAGGAAATACCGCGTGATTTGAGAGATTATTGAACGAAAAGACATAGTGGTCTTGAAGGTTCAAGAACAAGACAACATAGCTGACCCGCTTACAAAGGCCTTACCTCCTAAGTTATTCGATAAACATGTGGAGGAGATGGGACTATGGTACCATCCAGATTGGCACTAAGCAAGTGGGAGTTTGATGGAGTTGGTGTTTGGAGTGTCAATCCGTATTGTACATTTTATTATTTATTAATAAAATAACTACAATTTTCATTTCGTACCTCATTAATGGTATTGTCATTATGCATATTAGATTGATGTATAAATATGCTAAGAATGACATCGACCTTAGAATAGTTTTGATACTAGGTGTAAACTATTCTTAAAGTAAATATTTCTAGTCGTTGGTTTTGGAATACGGTCGAATTCCTATAACCTAGAAGACTAGCACATATCGTATATTGGAATTGGAGTTCCAATGGTTTAACACGATGTACCATGAGTTTTGGAAACTCGTATAGATATGTGGGTATTCGTTGGAGCGAATATTGAATGACTCACAAGTGATTCCTAATAGTTGGAAGTACACACCAACGTCAATAGGAATCCCCTCGAGTCGAGTAGCATATGTAATCCGTTAACTATAGGATAACATTGATTTTGTGTGAGATCCTCCACACTTATATGCCATATATGTAGAAACCTTTCATGGTCTGGCCTCTAGATGTTCGTTGGGTGTGGACCGATGCACTCAGTAATCAAGTGTGAATTAAGATAGGATCCATCGGTCCGTATGTGTACCATAAGGGGTTTAGGTATCCATGTTAGTAAAGTCACGATTCTTAAATCTTTGGCCAAAGTCGATCACCTAGGGTGGATCGCATCAGTTATGAAGAATCGTGGAATGTTGACATGAGATGTGCGTCTCGAAAACTTGACGGTATATTCTATGTTTCCTAAGCACAACTCGGATAGCCTACGACGGAGGGATTGTAAAACATATGTGATGACCTCGACTTGTATAGTTCAGAAAGGTCGTTCATGTTCTTCGCGAATTCGGAGGTGGCCGAATTGCATACATATTAGCTAGGCTTATATGACGAACGTGTCTGAACTTACAGAGTCCCAATATGAAATGTACTCGTTGAGCACTTGGGTAGCCGATTAATTTTGATAAAAGATAATATCCAATATTATAATTATCAACTAAGATAATCAAGTGTTATTGGATAACATTGATTATTTACTTTGACCTAATTGGATTAATTGGATTAATTCAATAATTACATAAGGGCTTAATTGTAAAATCATAATTATCTCTACCGTTTGAGGATATTATGGTAATTGTAAGTATGTAATAATAGGTGGTTTTGGCTTGATTTAATTGGATTAAATCAATGTGGCAAATATTTAACTAATCCATTTCCTAATCCTTAGCTTGATTTAATTGGATTAAATTAAAATGGGAGACAATGGAGATTAGTCACACCTAATTATACGTATTTGGACAAATTGGATTAAGCCCACTTAAAATTTGATTACAACTTTTATTAATTAAAAATTGCCTAAGTTTTGATATAAATAGAAAGCTTTAGGAAGGTTTTAATTACAAGTTCTAACACAAGCATAAGCAAATTCTTGAGAGATTAGCCTAAGTTAGAGAAGTGTTTAGAGAAGCTTGTGAGGTCTCTACAACATTTCATCTAGGAGAAATCAAGATTGGATCTTGAAGTGAAGCTTGGTTGCATTGGAAAAAAGATTGGATCTTGAAGTCAAGCTTACACACCTTGTAGGTTCTCCAACAATTTCAACAAGGAGAAAGTAGATTGGATCTTGCATCAAGCTTACTAGGTAATGTTTGATCTTCTCCTAAGTTATGTTTATTTGTGTATTAGATGTGTGATCACATAGCTTAATGTTGAATAAGGCTAATCAATTGTGTTAGGATACTTTAGAAGTATAAACAGAACATGCTTGTAATTAGGTCAAAGATGTTCATGTTGGACATGGAACAATTAATAAGAGTTTGGAACTCTAAATTAAAGCTTAGAGTTATGGCTACCATTCTAGATTCACTTGACCACCTTTAGGTGGACTATAATTATTCATTAGACATTTTTAATTGGGATTCTAAAATGGTTTGTGAATTGGATTCAAAATTTTCGCAAATGCGTATTTAGAATAAATTTATGTTTTTGGAAAAATATTTGATATTTCGAAAAACTTGATTTTTATTCTATAACATGTGTTAATGTTGGTTTTGAAATTAAAATTAATTTTGGGTGTTTTTAAAGTGTTTAGGGAAGACCGGAAGCTATTAGGGTAATAGACCCTAATAGCATCAGCTCTCTAGAAATTTTCCAGAGAGCTATGCTTATGGAAAGCAATTGAAGACCAAAAAAAAATATAACAGCAGGCGCACAGTGCGCGAACGCACTGAAGGGCGTGCGTCATCTGCACTGCGCGTGGTAATTTTGTTTTTATTCGTTCGGGAGTTTCTGGACTCCGATTCAGTCCCGGTTTTTTCCTATACACTCATAATGGAATATAGTATTCATATACACCCATACTTGATATCCATGGTGTTGGGTTTCTAAGGTCAAACCAAGATCATTTTAAGCATAAAATAATGTGAATACGGAAAGAAGTATAGCGGAAATATACTCACTTTGAACGGTTATAGGATGTGTAGAGAACAAAAATTTGCTCCTTGTGAAGTGCTCCAAGCTTCTCTTTGTATGAATGAATAAGCTCCAAGCTTTGATCTTTGATTCCAAGCTCAATGGGAAAAGTTTCCCTAACACCTTTGTATGATTCCTTGAGTGTGCTAGCACTTGAAAAATTACAACAATTCTTCCTTTGTTATTTTGAAACTCTTGGCCAAGCCAAGTTGGGAGAGAAAAAATGCATGAAGTTCATGCCCAAGTGAAGGAAAAAGAGAGAGAAGAAGTTGTGTCGACTTGTTTAATTTTCAAAAAATTAAAAGACATATATCAAATCAAAGTTTGGTAAAAGTCTTTCAAGCCTTTCACACTTGTGTGTTTTACACACAATCAACTACTAACAACTTCCATCAACCTAAAGTGACAAAGTTGAATAGTGATGTGACTTGTGATGTGACTTGTGGGCCCATTTGATTCAAAATCCGAGTGGGCCCGCAAACACATTCCGGGCTTAGGTTCGTTAATTCCGAATTAACGAATTTTCCGTTGCGACGTAATTAAATCAAATTTAATTAAATAATTATGCCTAGTAAAATTACTATTAAAGTCGCTCGCGAATTAATTCCAAATTAATTCGTTCGCCCGAATTAAAATCCAATTTTATTCCGTTATGAAATCTAATTTCATTTAATATATCGAATATATTATTTTAATCGATTAATTCCGAATTAGTCGTTCTCTCTCTTCTAATTGAATTTTATCTCAGATAAATTCTTACCGTAATTAATCCTAGATTAATTTTCTCTCTCTTCTAATTAATCCCAGATTAATTATGTTCGAGTCATACGTCATCGATGAATCTTCAGGAAGCGACCCGTGAGATCCCTGGATATGTTGGCAGTAAATCCGGTTATCAGATAATCCGAATACGTGCGTACCCCGTACCACATTTTTACCGATTTACAAGATTTGGTTGGCTTCTAGCAAAGCACCGTGCCTACCTAATTCTCCAGAAATATTCTTTTAAGGAATATGTAATCTATAGCAGGCGTAGTATACGTAGTATTGCGTATTACGATCCAATATCGATATCACATGGTAGGCCTAGGGCTGGAATTGTGTATGCCCCGTACGAAGTATATATCGGATCTCTGGTAACTAGTCTCTATAATCGGATAATCATGACCTAGTCATATTATCCCGATGACTGCAGTACTAAAGAGTACTAGTTCCGTATCCTACGTGATCATCATCTCCATATGACTGGAGTGATAATTCCATCTTGACATCACACCCAATACACTATGATTCTCAGTATACCCAGAAGAGGCGTACACAGAACCTGTTAAAGCCCCGGACGATTAAAACCAAAGTATACTGATTGTCGCAAGTATTAGCGATGCAAGTCTCAGGTTAAGACCAAATACACCGACCCTGATTCGGATTCCCATAGACACATAGTCATACTACCAATGGGATTCCGAGGGGTCTGTCCAGAGCGAAGCTGTTTCTGTACCATCGGTAAACACAACCTCCTATCACACTTGCATAAGTATCCAATACTTAAATATATGAGAACTATGTCGTTATACTCCCACAACGCGCACAAGTGCAATACTAGTCTATTCCGCATTATCGATGTCCAGTCTCGATAATACTACGACTAGGGATATTTAATGATTAAACCTTAGTGGATTAATATTGTCTCATATCTTATTAATCTGGTACTAATCATATGGACTTTTATTATTTATATATCTTGGTAATCTAATTACAAATGATAAAAGAGCAATTTCCTTTGTCACATAGTTTATTTGTACAACAACACCATGTTCTGTACAAATAGTGATGCTATGGGTCATAATTGTCCAACAATCTCCCACTTGGCCTATAGCCAATCACTCAAGTGTCCTATACCTAAACTATGTACGGGTCGCTCAAACTTCTGCTGAGAAACAGCTTTCGTAAGTGGATTTGCAATGTTATCATCTGATATGTTTTATTCGATCATCACATCGCCACGATGTATGATCCGAACGAATCAGATGAATTAGTCGAAGTTCATACTTGGATCATTGATGAGACCATGATTCTTTAGCCTGTGTTGTAGCCTAGCTCAGCAGCTATCAGAACTACTCCTAATCCAATTAGGATTATATAGATCCAAAGTGCTTCTATTGCTGCTTCTGCTGCAGCTATGTTCCGCTTTTATTTTTTATTCGGCAATAGTATCTTGCTTGGAAGATTTCCAGCTCACTGTTCCGTTATTCAAACTATGTAGTACCCTTATTACGACTTACAATCATTTTTATCGATTTGGAAACTTACAACGGTGAACTCAGTCACTTCAAGTTCTCATTCTCCATGTTTAAGAAAGCATCCTTAGTTCGTCTAAGATACTTAAGAATGTTCTTAACATCAATCCAGTGACCATCACCTGGATCAGCCCGATTGTGACTCTAAATGCTCAAAACATATAAGACACCAGGTCACGTACATTTCAAAATGTACGAGTTCTCGGAGAGTGCCAACAACTTTTAGGTCTATCCCAGTAGATCCTTATTCCTAGAATAAAGTTTGCATCTCCCAAGTAGTCCATGGAGAATTTTCATGAAAGCCATGCTTTCACTGATTATTTAATATGGTAATAACATTTCCAAGAAATAATATGTCATCAACGTATAGGACAATCATTGTCAGTGCGCTCCCACTGACCTTCTTATATACACAAGAATCATGTTCGTTTTGAATGAAATCATATACCATTATGATCTTATCAAAACGTTGGTTCCAAGAACGCAATGCTTGCTTCAATCCATAAATGGATCAATTTAACTTGCAAACCTTGTTTACATATTTGGGTACGACAAAACTGTCATGATGTTGTAAACATCCTCCAAAAGGTTTCCGTTAAGGAAAGCGGTTTTGACGTCCATATGCCATATTTCATAAATGAAATATACAGCATTAGCAAGCATTATCCAAATGGATTTAATCATGGCAACATGTGAAAACATTTCGTCGTAGTCGACACTATGTCGTTAACGATACCTTTTCTGTATAAGCCTAGTTGTATACATTTGTATGTTGCCATCCATGAATGTCTTCCTTGAAGACTCATTTAGTACCAACAGGCACAATGCCTTCTGGTACATCAACCAGTGTCCAAACTTGGTTGTATACATGGAATCCTTTTCGGACTTCATGGCACTTTGCCATAAAAGGAGTCGATACCTTGTATCACTTTCTCATACGTAGCCGGTTCATCTTCCTCAATAAGATTGATATCTACATGAGTTGAGATCAGAAACCCATACCTCCCAGGTTGTTTTCTGACTCTCTCCGACTTACGTGGTTCTTGTGTATTCGAAGATTATTGGTACAGTTTCATCCCTGATCAACTGCTGGTGTTCCATGAGGACTCGGTGCCTGGAACAGTATTACTCTGATTTTCATCGAGTTTTACTTTCCTCCCACTTACCACTGCATATAGGAATTCCTCTTAGGAAAACTGCATGGAGAGCAACAATTGAATTGTTCTCTTGTGAGTTGTATAAGTACTATACTTTGGTTTCCCTATGACAACCTACAAATAGGCACTGTGTTCCGAGAGGAATCCACTGTGAAAGAATACCATACTCTTTCAAGTAATCTTGAAACTTATATGTTTAAGTATTTTACACTATGGTCCGACCGTAATGTTTTTAATACTTTTATCTATCTGTCTTCTTACTTCGTGTCGAAACTCTTTGAATTACTCAAAAGTTTATGACTTGTGTTTCATAAGATACACATAACCTTAACGGGATTCCACATCCGTAAAGGTTACGAAGTATTCATATCCACTTCTAGCCTAGCTAGATATGGGCCAACTTACGTCACTATGAATGAGGGCTAACAGATCGGTGGCACTTGCATTTTTACCAATTAAAAGGTGTTTTAGGCACTTTGCCTAACAAACTAGATTCGTAGACATCATTTGAATTAGAATCAAATCCATCTTAGTACCCACTCTTCGAAAGTGTGGATATACAGGTCTTGTTAATGTGTCCCAGACAACAATGCCATAAATATGTCTCATCTGATTAATTCAGTTTGAGGTATTTATTTGTCATGTTATATGTATGAGATTAATTTATATTCTAAATATAAATACTGTTATTCACATCTAATGTGCTTATCTCAATATCATCTTTATAAATAAAACACTTAGTGTTCTAAAATATAAAGGTATACCCGCAACGGGTTATATTTAATATAGAGATAATGTTTCTAGTCAAACTAGGTACATTATAACAGTTTCCTAATTTAAGTACATGCCCAAAGGGCAGTTCCAAAACTTAGGTTTCTACGGTTAAAACAGTGACTCTCGTCCCGTTTCCAACTCATGGGTCGATCTCAACTGAAGCCAGTCTCCTGCTAATCAGCAGATCCCGCACATCAGTACATATGCTTATGTACCACATCCAGTATCTAAAATCCAATTTTAAAACTAGTAGTGAATATGTTTATGACAAACATACTTGAAGCCGGAGCCTTGCCCCGCCTTCACTTCCTTCATGTTTGTCTTGTCCATACGGCAGTCACGCTTCCAATGATTCCGTTTGCCACAGTTTAGGCATACATCTTGGGATATGTCATTTGTCTTCCTAGAAGACTGTGACGATTTTGCCTTTGCCCATTATGGAAGCTCTGGCTCTGCCTCCTTGAGCATAGTCATCAACTCTCTAAGAGTTTTTCTCTTGGTTCATAATGAACCTGCCTCAACATTCGGGCAGAGACTATAAGATCAAATCTTTGGAAGTCTCGGCCACGTAGGTAATGCACAGCTAACCTAGCTGATCGATGACAGTAATCATCTACGACACCTTGTGCTCGTCAGATGTACCCTCTGACATGCGCGAGCGAAAGAACATCTTTTTCAATTCGTACTTCTAAGATCTAAGTATAGATCTATGAAGATCCTTCAATTTCAATATCATACTATAAGGATCTAATCCTTAGTTCTGACGAATAAATTAAGGAGTAATTGCGGCAAGCATAACGGATTGAGCACTAAAGTTATCATCACCATGAGTCTTCCAAAGCTCATGCTCTACTATTTGCTCAACTCCGGGCTCAGGCCCGAGATGTCACTCTATCAAATAAATTAATTTCTCGGTTTCCAGGACTATCCTGAGGTTCTATTCCCAATTTGAAAAATTGAAGCCGCTTAAAGACATTTTCACCCAGGATTATATTTTAAACGCTAATCTTTCAGTTATCTTGCTTCCAATAGTCCAACTATCCAATCAACGATTTCGGGTACAATCGAATATAATGATTACTATAGTCTAACTATATAATCAATTATAATTGATCGGTTATATTCAAATGTATTGATTACTATAATCCAATTATATAACCAACTACAAATGAAGTAGTTTGAATACAGTCCAACTGTTTAATTAAAACAATAATTGAATATTAGTTCAACTAATATATTTATATTTTAAATAATGACGAAAAATGAAATGAGCGCGTATTGGCAAGTATCTAAACGAAATTGAAAATTTAATACTTGTCTCCCACTATTTTTCGGTGAGCCTCTAACCCTATGTGGAGTACTCGGGAAACCTAGTTTCCTAGTGGGCTAGGATCCCGTTAAATAACACACAACCTTGACTTTGGCCAACAAGCTGTATGATATTTAACTAGGTATATCTCTAAGATCAATTGGATCTCATCCAATTCCTAGATCCAGTAGGTGGACTTCCAAGTCCGAAACATATATCCAATTTTTGCCAATATATCTGATATATTCCCTAACGTTTTTCTTCTAAATCAACTAAGCATTGGCTTTGGCTCAACAAGCTTAATGATTCTAGTTAAGCGTGACCCATTGACAATGGAAAGCTTCGTAATCGAGGCCGATGAACAAGAAGTGACCTTGACTTTGGCCAACAAATCGGACCTTCCACAAGGCGTACGATATAGAAAAAAGCCTTCATGATTTAAATGTTGGTCTCTAAGGCATTCCCAAGATCAATTTAAGCAATGAAATAATGTGAATACTTAAGTAAGAATGGCGGAATCATACGTACAAAGAACGGATGTTGGATGCGTTGAACACAAAAATTTGCTCCTTGAAGTTTTGGCCAGTGTCCTTTCTTTGAATTGAAATCCAAGCTCCAAGCTTTGTTGTTGATTCCAAGCTCAAGGATTGGTTTCCCTATCACCTTGAATGATTCTTTGAATGTGCTAGCAACTAGAAAATTTTGCAACAAAATTTTCTTCTAAAGCCTTGTAGTATTCGGCCAAATGAGAGGAAGGAAGAGAGACTTTTGCTTTTTGGTATATTTGATTTCTAAAACCAATTACACTTAACAAAAAGTCAAAGCCAAAATTTGGTATATCCTTTTTCCAAAAAGGCTAAATCAAATTTGGAGGGAAAAAATCATTAAAGGCTTCCAACTACTCCCATCATGAATAGTGACTGGATGTCAATCACAAAAATATGACTTGACTTCATCACTAAAGTGACTGGCGATGTGACTTGCGATGTGACTTGTGGGCCCCACTTTAATTCAAAATCTGAGTGGGCCCGCGAACACATTCTGGGCTCGGGTTCGCTAATTCCGAATTAACGAATTTTCCGTTGTGACGTAATTAAATCAAATTTAATTAAATAATTATGCTTAGAAAAAAATTACTATTCACGTCGCTCGCGAATTAATTCTAAATTAATTCGTTTGCCCGAATTAAAATCCAATTTTAATTCTGCGTCGAAATCTAATTTCGTTTAATATATCAAATACATTATTTTATCGATTAATTCTGAATTAATCGTTTTCTCTATTCAAATAGTATTTTATCCTAGATAAAATCTCTCCGTAATTAATCCCAAATTAATTATGTTCGAATCATACGTCATCGGTGAATTTTCGGGAAGCGACCCATGAGATCCTTGGATATGTTGGCAGTAAATCCGGTCGTCGGACTATCCGAACACGTATGTACCTCGTACTACATTTTTACCGATTTACGAGACATTGTCGGCTTCTAGCAAAGCATCGTGCCTACCCAATTCTCCAGAAATATTCTTAAAGGAATATATAATCTATGTCAGACGTAGTATACATAGTATTGCGTATTGCGATCTAGTATCAGATGTCACATGCAAGGCCTGGGGCTGGAATAGTGTCTGCCCCGTACGAAGCATATATCGGATCACAAGCAACTAGTCTCTTTAATCGGATAATCATGACCATGTCATATTATCCCGATGGTTGCAACCCATTAGAGTACAAGTTCTGTATCCCTGCGTGATCATCATCTCCATATGACTGAAGTGATACTTCCATCTTGACATCACACCCAATACACTACGATTCTCAATAAACCCAGAAGAGGCGTTCACAGAACCTGTTAAAGTCCTGGATGACCAAAACCAAAGCATATTGATTGTCGCAAGTACTAGATATGCAAGTCTCAGGTTAAGACCAAATACACCTACCCTGATGCGGATTCCCATAGACATATAGTCATACTACCAATGGGATTCCGCGGGGTCTATCCAGAGCGAAGTTGTTTCCGTACCATCAGTAAACACAACCTCATATCACACTTGCATAAGTATCCAATACTTAAATATATGATAACTATGTCGTTATGCTTCCATATCACGCACAAGTGCAATACTAGTCTATTCCGCATTATCGATGTCTCGTCTCGATAATACTACGACTAGGGATATTTAATGATTAAACCTTTATGGATTGATATTGTCTCATATCTAATAATCTGGAACTAATCATAAGGACTTTTATCATTTATATATATTTAAGTAATCAAATTACAAAATGGTAAAATGTAATTTAATTGTTACATAGTTAATTTATACAAAAACCACAATGTTTTTTACAAATAGTGACGCTATGGGTCATAATTTTCCAACATCAAACACATCCGTAATGGACAAAGGTCTTGACTTTGGCCAAAAAACCAGTGCCAATCTTGGATCTTGAGAATGAATCACTCAATGGAAGGAAAACACTTAATATTTGTTGAAGGTTTTTCGCATAAATTGGCAACCAATTTATTATCTTTGATTAGGTCTCATCATACACCCTTAAGCATGCATTCTAAAAGCATAATAAGGCGCGGTAAATAAATTAATAATGATATGCGGATGGATATCTCACAAATTGTTCCTAGAATAAATCACTCTATTTCCTCTCTCCCGCTAGCACTATTCATACTTCCACCCAATTACATAATACTTCTAAAGAAACCTCATTTACATTTAGGGGAATATGTGAGAAGAGAATTACAAAGAATCGAGAGATAAAGGCTGGACACGCAGGTCCAATTTAATAAATTCAAAATTTATTACAACAATTTCCAAAATTGCCCTCACCCATCTAATATCCATCTGATATACATTATTCATACAACACATCCATGTATTCACACAAATCATGTTATTCAATCAATCTAATCCAGTTAATTAATCTTTGAATTAAGTGATCTTCCAATGTTCAAACAACGATTTGATTTGCGCGAGTCCAACTCGTTTAAGAATAAGTACTCAATGTACGAATTCTTGAATTATATCGAACTACAATTTTAAATTCGATTTAATTTGTATTCAATACTAATTCTATATTTAATTATAAATTAAATAATTACACTTTTAATGCGCCTTTACGACTTAGATTCTAAATCTAATCTTAATGGGTCTCAAAGCCCAATTAACATCCAATGTTCATTTAATTAAAGTCCAATAGGCTTTCAATTAATTTCTTAAGGCATGGGCTTTGGTCAATATAGGTCAAACCCAAATACCAAGGCCCAATTAAGGAATCACCATATTTGCCATAAAATCAATTTTGGCCTAGTAGGCCCAATTAAATATTTAAAGGCCCATATATTATATTTGGACTTAATGGAATGGTTTAGGCCCAATTTGGATCCAATCCAATTGTCCTAAACCAACTTGGCCCAACCAAGCCCATTAGGCCCAAATACAACAATTTTAGCCCAATTTCAAATTAAGCCTAACTAATTAAATTTTAATATTCCAAAAATGACAATTTAATTAATTAAAGTGTATTGCACTAATTAATTATTTAAATTAACATTTCCAAAACATCAATTTAATTAATTAATCATGCATTATTATATTCAACACATGCCCACCATTATTGAAACAAAATCAACTCATTTTCATGCTCTTTTGGTCACGGCAATTTGATGATTTTATATCCGATTTTGATTTCAATCCAATTAAATAACAAATCAATATATATCATGTCTTTAAACACATCCAATGGTCTAAAAAATAAAAATTACCATGATCTACAAAGGTCCATATAATTCGGCCAAGCCTCAAAATTTGGGGAAAATTAATCCAATTAATTTTTCATCAAATTGAGCATGCATAACACTTAGTTATCATTATGTAAGCATACTCAAACAAACAAATTGATCAAATCATGCTCAAATCAAAAATACCCAAATTCAAGTATATAAACCCTAAGTTCATTTCATGCTTAAAATTGTCTCTGATACCATTGTTGGGTTTCTAAGGTCAAACCAAGATAATTTTAAGCATAAAATAATGTGAATACGGAAAGAAGTATAGCGGAAATATACTCACTTTGAACGATTATAGGATGTGTAGAGAACAAAAATTTGCTCCTTGTGAAGTGCTCCAAGCTTCTCTTTGTATGAATGAATAAGCTTTAAGCTTTGATCTTTGATTCCAAGTTCAATGGGAAAAGTTTCCCTAACACCTTTGTATGATTCCTTGAGTGTGCTAACACTTGAAAAATTACAACAATTCTTCCTTTGTTCTTTTAAAACTCTCGGCCAAGCCAAGTTGGGAGAGAAAAAATGCATGAAGTTCACGCCCAAGTGAAGGAAAATGAGAGAGAAGATGTTGTGTCGACTTGTTTAATTTTCAAAAAATTAAAAGACATATATCAAATCAAAGTTTGGTAAAAGTCTTTCAAGCCTTTCACACTTGTGTGTTTTACACACAATCAACTACTAACAACTTCCATCAATCTAAAGTGACAAAGTTGACTAGTGATGTGACTTGTGATGTGACTTGTGGGCCCACTTGATTCAAAATCCGAGTGGGCCCGTAAACACATTCCGGGCTTAGGTTCGCTAATTCCGAATTAACGAATTTTCCGTTGCGACGTAATTAAATCAAATTTAATTAAATAATTATGCCTAGCAAAATTAATATTAAAGTCGTTCGCGAATTAATTCCAAATTAATTCGTTCGCCCGAATTAAAATCCAATTTTAATTTCGTTATGAAATCTAATTTCATTTAATATATCGAATATATTATTTTAATCGATTAATTCCGAATTAATCGTTCTTTCTCTTCTAATTGAATTTTATCCCAGATAAATTCTTGCTGTAATTAATCCTAAATTAATTTTCTCTCTCTTCTAATTAATCCCAGATTAATTATGTTCGAGTCATACGTCATCGGTGAATCTTCGGGTAGCGACCCATGAGATCCCTGGATATGTTGGCAGTAAATCCGGTTATCAGACTATCCGAATACGTGCGTACCTCGTACCATATTTTTACCGATTTACAAGACATGGTTGGCTTCTAGCAAAGCACCGTGCCTACCCAATTCTCCAGAAATATTCTTTTAAGGAATATGTAATTTATGTCAGGCGTAGTATACGTAGTATTGCGTATTGCGTATTGCAATCCAGTATCGATATCACATGCTAGGCCTAGGGCTGGAATTGTGTCTGCCCCGTACGAAGCATATATCGGATCTCTGGTAACTAGTCTCTATAATCGGATAATCATGACCTAGTCATATTATCCCGATGACTGCAGTACTAAAGAGTACTAGTTCCGTATCCTACGTGATCATCATCTCCATATGACTGGAGTGATACTTCCATCTTGACATCACACCCAATACACTACGATTCTCAGTATACCCAGAAGAGGCGTACACAGAACCTGTTAAAGTCCCGGACGACCAAAACCAAAGTATATTGATTGTCGCAAGTATTAGCGATGCAAGTCTAAAGTTAAGACCAAATACACCTACCCTGATTCGGATTCCCATAGACACATAGTCATACTACCAATGGGATTCCAAATGGTCTATCCATAGCGAAGCTGTTTCCGTACCATCGGTAAACATAACCTCCTATCACACTTGCATAAGTATCCAATATTTAAATATATGTCAACTATGATGTTATGCTCCCACAACGCGCACAAGTGCAATACTAGTCTATTCCGCATTATCGATGTCCAGTCTCGATAATACTACGACTAGGGATATTTAATGATTAAACCTTAGTGGATTAATATTGTCTCATATCTTATTAATCTGGTACTAATCATATGGACTTTTATTATTTATATATCTTGGTAATCTAATTACAAATGATAAAAGAGCAATTTCCTTTGTCACATAGTTTATTTGTACAACAACACCATGTTCTGTACAAATAGTGATGCTATGAGTCATAGTTGTCCAACACATGGGTTAGACCCATTTCCGCTGCTCGGGGCACCAATCCGACCCTAGGGGTTCCACAACTGCCCCAACAACACGATGTGTGGCTTGGATCATGTCAATTGCGTCGATGAATTAATAAGGGAGTGTCATGATGAATAAAAGTGTTTCCACTACATACCAAGCATAAGATTGCATTTCTTCATTACACACTAGTTTATTTGTCAAATACAAAAAATATGACGTGCCATGGGAAAACATGTTTCAATGACTTTAATGAACCCCAAATCCCGATTTGAAATAAATATTGATGGCAACGATGTCCCTTTCTCAATCATCAATTTCTTCAAGATTGATAATGCCCCATGTCAGTTGCTCTGCCCTCTCATTCTGGTGTATAATCGCGACTATTTTTGGAGATGCTCTCCCCACTTGGAACATCCTTCTCACATGACCAACTATCTGAAAATGAACCCAAGTTATAGTAATCCATAATGTTCTACTAAGAGGATAACTCTATTATAAGAAGAGAGAATGATAGGCTGAAAGAAAAAGAGCAGGGGAGATTAGAGAGACTCAAATGATCTTATATTCAAACTTACAAACTACATATTTATATAGGAAGTAATAACAAATAAGATAAATAACTTTTAATAAAGTAAAAGTAGATACAGACATTGCTTTACGAAAGCAAATAAGATAAATAACTTTTAATAAAAAAAAAATAAAAAACAGAAACAAAATCGACACGATTTTTAATAAAGTAAAAATAAAAACAAAAACAAAAACATAATCAACATGATTTTTAATAAAGTAAAAGTAAATTTCTCTACTTTCAAAATAAATAAAAAATATGCATAAAAATATATAAGATAAAAAAATAAAATAATTAAATCTTACAGTAAAATAAAATAATTAAATAATTAAATTAAAAGTAAAATAAGGAAATAAAATTAAGGGGACAAAAAAGAGAAATTAACGTATTTCAGCTGATGAAGGGAAAAAATAATTAAAGAAAAAAATAAAAAAGAAAAGTACATGAAAAGTAAATAAAAGGAAAGAGAGTGGGGGATATTTTGGGACCCATTTAGTGTTTATATTCAGTGGATCTAGAATTAACAAAGAGGCCAACAACTTTGTTGTGTTATTTGTCAGCGTAGTTGCTGTTAATGATTCCGTCGCGGGAAAATTATTGTAAATCCCACAAAATCCTATTGGTTCAAAATTTTATATATTAAATTCGATAATTAGATTGAAAAATTTATATCTGTAAAAGAAGTCCGATGCTCAAGTTAGAGTTTGTTTAATTATGGTCAAAGAAATAGTTAATAGAATCAATGAGAGCTTGTATTTGTAGGTGGTCATTCAAGATCTATCAAAAAAAAAAAACATTATTGAATAATCAATTAAAATAAAGAAAAGATTTATTAAATGCCTATCATTTATTAATTAATTAGTCATATAAAGATTGTCGTATTTAAATTTTTCTCCATCCATCAACGATTTTTTTCTTATTCTAGGTTTCTTGCATTTACCTACGTTTTCACTTTTAATCTTTGTGTCCAATCATTATTTTTAATCTCTCTCTCTTTTTTTTTTTTAAGAATTATTTTTAATCTCTTACCCACAAAGAAGATTTTTGCCCCGCACAGTGAGAATCTCTTTTAAAAGGTTTCTTTTGAGATTGAGCTTCCTATCAAACGAGACCAAACCTCATTCGTTCTTGTGCATTTGTGGAATCGTATTTATAGGAGCTTTTAAATTTTGGTTCCTTTTTTCTCTTTATGAACATCACTCACTTTTCCTAATTATGACTTTTCACTAAAAAAAAGTCATATATGGACATGATTGATGTTCTAATTCTTCCTAAGATTTTGATCAAAAATTAAATCAAAACCCATTTAATTTTGTTTTATAGATTTCCCTTATAAATGATTTTCGTAACCCTAAGATAAGACCCAAATATGTGGCCACGGGATTTTAGAAATCCTGTGATTCGTGATAGCAGGGTTATTTTCTCTTGCAAATTTCATTGGTTGTGTGTATATTATGATTAGAGTAAAAAAAAACATGGTTATTTTCCCTTATTGCATGATAAAAATAGAGAAGGCCTTCGGTAAGGATTGGAGAATGAGATCCAGTGTTATTTCATTGTCCATAATGAACCCTAAATTGATTAATTTTTCAATATTTTCAACACGTTCACTTACACAGCTGTCGTTATATTCAAAATGAACTAAGAAAGTCATGTGTGGCTGTGATTGATGCTTTAATTCTTAATCAGAATTTGATAAAGAAATAAATCAAAACCCGTTTGATTTTGTTCTATTGATTTCCCTTATTACAAAAATAATTTTCGTAACCCTGAGGTAAGACCCAAATATATGGTCACATAGGGTTTTAAAAATCTAAAACCTTGTGATTCGCGACTGCATGGTCATTTTCTCTTGCAAATTTAATTTGTTGTGCGTATATTATGATTAGATTAAAAAAAACCATAGTTATTTTCCCTTATTGCATGATAAAATTAGAGAATGCTTTAGTAAGTACTGGAGAATAAGATCAGATGTTATTTTATTGTCCTTAATGAACTATAAGTTGGTTAGTTTTTCAATATTATCAACATGTTCACTTGCAGACCGATCGTTATATTCGGAAGGAAATAGGACACATGGTACTAAGAAAATCATGTGTGGACGTGATTGATGCTCTAATTCTTCATAAAAATTTGATAAAGAAATAAATTAAAACCCTTTTGATTTTGTTCTATTGATTTCCCTTATTGCAAAAATGATTTTCGTAACCTGAGATAAGACACAAATATACGTTCATATAGGATTTTAGAAATCTAAAACCTTGTGATTCGCACTGTAGGGTTATTTTCTCTTTCAAATTTCATGGTTGTGTGTATTTTATGATTAGGGTAAAAAACAAACTAGGGTTAATTTTCCTTATTGCATGATAAAATTAGAGAAGGATTTTAGTAAGGAATGGAGAATGAGATCTAATGCTATTTCATTATATCTATAATGAACCCTAAGTTGTCTAATTTTCAATATAGCCAATCATTTTCAATATGTTCACTTATGGACCCACCATTATATTCAAAATAAAAATAGGGCATATGATACTTGAAATCTCACAAGGTGCATTGAAGTATCAAACAATTAACGCTTTTGAGTGCATGATGATGCTTTGACCGAACTGCACACCCTTGTACAACCTTGTGAATATACAGCAACTGAAGGAAATTGGACAGTCCTGTAGTCCTGCGATTCCAGCATACTTCGAAAGGTTTATATACGTTGGAAATAGCCCAAAAGGTCTGAAAACATTCCCAACAGATATAGGAATATTTTGACACCCCTGGACATTTTGCTACACCATTGAAACAGCCTCAAACAGCAGCTCTGCGTGTGAACTACATTCCAGTTTTTATTATTGTAATTTGCGCAACTTTGGTAATTTTCAGGTCTGATTATGTGCCATTAAATCAATTTTAAAACAGTCTTTAACGAGTCTTCTGCAACCCTGAATTTTTCAGAAAAAATAAAAACTGTAACAACCCCGTTATTGCGCGGCGCAGTGGGCTGAAAAATTACCCACTGCAGTGAGCAAGAGTGAGAGAAGGAAAAGATTTATTCACTTGATTTTCTGTGCTATATCTCATCACCAAGATGCCTAGAGCTTGGGCTATTGAATCTCATTATTTTTATCTCTAAAAGTTTTAGAGAATTGAAAATAATAACTGCACTGTGTTTTTCTTTTATTTTTTTCTCTGCAAAAGAAGAAAATTCATGGAGGACAGGGTTTGTGTTTTAAGTTTTTGTGTCTAATAAAAGAGCTCCTCTTTTATCACTGTGTTTTTCTTTCATTTTTTTTCTCTGCAAAATTCATGGAGATTAGGGTTTGTGTTTTAAGTTTTTGTGTCTAATAAAAGAGCTCTTCTGTTTTGTACTTACGATTAAAGTTATTTTAATTGTAATCCAATTACTAAAAAAAAACTTAACCATAATTTTCTCCATATCGGCATGAACGCCCACACTTTTTTTTTTTTTTTTTTTCATTTAATTAATTAATTAAATATTATGTATTTAATTTGCAATCAAATTTCAAATTTATTTAATTAAAGATTAAATAAAAAAATTAAATTAAATTAAATTAAACTCTTTAAATTAAATATTTGATTATCTTTATTTTCTATCTACGGACTATTTTGAATTATTAATTTCAGACTTAAATCCTCTTGTGTATAACACTTATACACTAACTCTGAAAATACATCAGCAACTAAGGGCATACATGATAATTTATATTTTGCAAATTTAAATCCAAACAATTTTATAAATGAAAACCACATTGTTCATTTATTAAAATAAATTATTTTTACATATTACATAACACTCTAGGACATAAATCTTAATATTATTGTGACCTATTTGGTTCCCCTTAAGTTTGACATAAAATTAAATCATGGTAATTTAATAATATATAAATTACCCTTTAAAGACATCTGTCATATGTTCATTTTAAATGTAATGATCAATGTTAACATCTAACAATATATTATGGTTCCCAAATGAAAAATGAATGATAAGAACTCATTCTGTAAACAATTCCCATATGATAAATCCTTCGCCTCGCTATATCATCACCAAATGACCTAAGGTATGGACAATGTATCCTTAGAATCAAAGGTACGATAATATATTCGTGATTATGCAAATCTAAAAATCTCATGTAATAAGATTCTTCCGCAATGGTCGTGGTCTTAATGTACTAATATATATATATATATATATACCAACATAGTGGGATATGATTCTCATAACTAAAATCTATATGTAGGAGTATGTGATCCTATGTCGCATCTTCACAACTTTCATAAATATCAACAAGTAACACAATCATACCCTACCACTAGCTCTATGAATTGGGAAAGAAGAATTTCAATGTGATAAGATCTATGTATAAGATTAGGAAGAGCTCAAGTCAGAGCACTGCTCATACAATCTTTACTTAAGAGTTTTCAAATATATATGGGATAAGCATTCCATATAGGAACTCTTGGTGATCAGTTCGATAGACATGAACCAATCATGCACCCATATGATTCACAAAGCGGTCGGAACCCTCTAGTAGCCTATGAGATTGGCTACCCCCACTTACAGGCGGATCATATCTAGCATGCTAATCTCTCTGATTTGTGAAGGTCCTGATTATTCACAAACTCATGATTATGAACATTTAGGAGTATAAATTCTCATAAGGTGTTAAAGTCATCACCTATTATTCCAATGACTTTATATATATATATATCATACCAAATGTATTTAGATAATGATATATATAATGAATAATGTCATTTTATTAATTAAAATGAATTTGAAAATACAAGTACAATTCTATTTTATTATAAATACATGTACATAAAGCCACCCACAAGTTAGGTATAGGGCATATTCCTAACATAAGCTGCATGTTAATGGTTGAAATTTCCTATTAGCAAAGGATGTATATTTATTGGTTTTAGTTTCATGTTTAATGGTTGCATGCTCGATGGTTTTACTTACATGTTCGATTTACAAAGTAATGTTATTATTGATAATTTCATGTGTACCGGTAAAAGTTGCATGTTAATAGTTTAAAATTTTATGTAGTAGAATTTGAATATTTATTAGTTTGGGTTGCATGTTTAATGATTCAAGTTACATGTTCAATGGTTAAAGTTTCATATTCGATTTAAAAGTAGTAGAAGATTGCATGTTATTATTGATAATTGCATGTCTAATGATAAAAGTTACACGTTAATGATTGGAAGTTTCATGTTAGCAGAGTTTGTATATTTATTCGTTTAGGTTGCATGTTTAATGGTTCAAATGGCATATTAGATAGTCTTAGTTACATGTTCAATTTAGAAAGCAATAAAAGATTGCAAGTTATTGCTTATAATTGGAGGTCTAATAGTCAAATTTGCAAGTTAATGGTTGAAAATTTTATGTTAGCAAAGACCACATATTGTTGGTTTGGGTGACATATTTAATGGTTCAAATTACATGTACAAATATCAAAATTACATGTTAACCAATTATAAAGATAACATGTCCTTAAAATCTTACCGTTGACCCAGAGTATCACATACCCAGGTATTATAGATGTGCCCATATTAGTTACTCTAATAGGGAGTTGGTTTTTAATATCCTAATAAAATATATGTCACCTGAATTCGAATATAAGCTTTGAAAGAGGCAAGTGATTCAAAATATATTTGAATTCATCTCTCTTACCTTTGAAACATGGAAAAAATACCATCATAAGTTAGTATCCGTTAAAAGATAGTTCGATTGACTTTACTTTTATAGTGGAAGCAAGAATTCTTCGATGTAAACATAAGCGCGGACAAAGATCCTCTCCTATTTTTTTCGACATGTAGCATAGATAATATATATATATATATATATGATTAAAATTGAATTATATATCTCATGTCATAGCACTAGAAAGACAAATAGAGAAACGAGAGAAAAAACACTGTTAATCCACCCCCTAGTTACAGACAAACTTGTACCGACTGTTTGCCTAACTTGCTTATGTTTCTTTACAGACCAACTAAACTTTTGAAGTAAGCAGAGACACGATCACCTAAATCAAGCAATATGATAAGTTCTACACATCATACAACCTTTAATCCATATCATCGTCATTATTTATTTACAAATAGGAAATTTTCATGCACGTTACACTACATATTATACAACATTTCTTAACCACATACCTCCTTCAGAACAGAAATTGAACAAAGAATGCTCTTTTCACCTTGTTTGAGAGCATAGAGCTTGCATAGGGCTGAACCTGCAACTCTCCAAGCAAAGCTACAATAACTCACAGCTCCTTTGCTCCGAGCATAGTCGTAAGTAATGTTATATATGGCAAGAGCCTCACTATAGATCTCCTCTGCACTCCTTGTGCTCTCTTCAAATTCCATAGCACCATATAGTATCTAAGACCAAAATGACAAGTTATTAGCCAAGTAATAATGGAGAGAGCATGTACAAAACCTGGAGTTCAAAAATTACCTGCTTATATTTTTTAATGACTTGTTCAGCCTCCTCATCTCTGTCTAAGGCATCTTTCTGCAATGCCATGGACATTTCGCACCTGTACTGGTCATAGTAATCTTTCCATTTTGTCACGCAGGCTTCTGGGACTCCACCATCAAAACAAGGAAATTTCCAAACGTCTGAACAAAATAAAGCATTGCGATCATTTTATATCTCCTACTCATCAGAGAGAACATATTCATACTTTATTGAGACGACGCTTACCTTTAAAAGACAGATCCGCTGCTTTATATGATTTCACTGTATTGTAAATTGTTCCCAAAACAGATGTGGATTCAAAAGAAGCTGATTCATCTCTTCCCATGTAACATGGGAACTTTTCTACCTTCAAATCTTCCGGAACTTCAATCTGTTTTGTAGCAAGGAAAACTCGGTTATGGCCAATTTCAAATGGACTGCTAAACAAAATTACTCTTCGGATGTACAAGAGTAAGTTTCAACAACAGACCTTTTTACCACCTTTTTTGGGTGCATCCAAAGCATCATAGTATATATTAATCAACCGCAGCATGTTTTCCTTCATAACAGCCTTCTCAGCAGCACTCTCATCTCCCAGAGTTAGAAATCGATCCATGATTGCTTGCCAGCAATCTGGTGCCAAACTCTTTGCATAACTAAAGAGTAAGACAAGAGAACTTCCAACATTAGCTTCAGGGCCCGTAAACCCAATAACATACTGAAGACAGTAGCATTAAGCCTTCTTCTTCAATTTTTTTTTTCTTCTGAAAACATGTATAATGCAGATTATAAACAATAAATTCAGTTTGAGGCTACTGTCTTCTGCATTAAGTTGAATTTCAACATGATGATGAAACCAAACAAATATCAAGGTATAAAGTCAATTCAAACCTTGGCTGAAATCTTATATTCAAGAAAAGTTTGAAAAGCTCATCCTCCAATTCTTCGGGCAAAAAGTCGCTCGGTCTTTTATTGGGCGAAAGATTCATTGTATTAGTCATCCAGCGTTCACTCTCCTTAAAGTGTTTCAACAGCTGAAGAGAAACAGTAAAAGATGCTTGAATTAGAAAGAATAAAAATTATACCAACCATAAATGATATCCAGAATTGAACACAAGCTTTCATTTAAAATTAGACAGACCTCTCTCCCAGTCAGTGGTATCAGCAAGACAACGTAAAAGCAAAACAAGTCAAGCTAATTTAGACAAGCATGAAGCAAATTCCTAGGACAAAATATGCAACATTTGAAATACAAATTCATACATACAGCTATAGCATCTATAGTATCAAAATAGGACAAAAGACGGCCAAGGACCAAGAACAGTCTCTTTCCTGTGCTAAGAAGAATGAAAAGAAGGAATAGCGGGATGAGAAGCAGGAATTGCGGGAAGCTATAATGATAGATAGCTATGACTCCAGTCCAAAGAGTCATTTTCTAAAGCTTCTCCTCCTCCTCAAGCAATGTTAGTAACTAGGTCTGGCTAATTCCCGACACACATACCACTGTGATCGTCTTCAGTAAGTCCAAACAAGTCAATGGGAAGGAAATTGGTTGCCAGTTGCATACTTACATATGAGACTTCTGAAGGGAACAGATATTTGGAGGTTAAAAACCAGCATTCCAACAACTAGAAAGACAATTAGATAATGTAATTTTTTCCCATACAAAACCAGACATAAAGAAAAGTGTTGGAAAAGAATATAGATTTTACAGCCCCTAGATCAGGATATCACATCATAAGTTTCTATCTCCTATTTTAGTATTGTATTTAAACTAGTTTGTTACAGCTGTTATTTATTGTATTTATCATGTATTTTATTTCTTGTATTTATCTCCTAGCATTACTATAGTTTATCTCTCTAACTATAAGAATGTATCTGATAAACTGTATTTGTATGAGTGAATAAAAATTTATTCATCCAAATCATAGAACTTTATGGTATTGGAGATTTAAAAGTTGAGTGTGAGGAGTGAAGTGATCTGTAGTTGAGATGGCGGTCGCTGGTGATGACGGAATGAAGGCAGCAACTTCAAGCCACAACAACTCGTCAACCACAAGCAGCATGGTTCACACAGCAGCAGTGATAATACACTCCAAATTATTGTCCATAAGCTTAATGGACAGAACTTTCTTCCCTGGTCACAGTCTGTTCAAATGGTGATTACAGGTAGGGGGAAAATAGGGTATATCGATGGAGATATTTAGGAACCTGAGAAAGGAGGAGAAAAATGGCAGACATGGCAAACTGAAAACTCCATGGTGTGGATGATAAATTCTATGACAGCATTGGCCAAACCTACCTGCATTATCAGACAGCACAGGAGATGTGGGAGGCAGTGTGTGCAGCTTACCCTGCCCTGGAAAATGAGGCACAAGTATGTGAGCTAAAGTGTAGAATGAAGGACTTGAAACAAGGTGAAAGTTCAGTGACACCGTACAATTCATTGACAAAAATCTGGCTAGAGCTGGATTTATACAATGATATTGAATCGAAATGTGGTGACGATTGCAAGAAATTCCGTCATCATATTGAAAAAGAAAGAACTAATGATTTCTTGGATAAGTCTCCTATGGGTCAATCTCATACTCCATGTACCATTTGTAGTCCTTGGAGAAATGGAGGAAACCCTCTTTTTATTTTCTTGATTTAAAATATACAAGAATAGACTTTATACAGTCAACCCTTTTTTTTTTTTTGTTACGAAATGATGATAAAATGATGGTGAGAGAAACAAGTTACTGAACTAAGAGATAATCATAATAGATGAGATTCATGAAGCAGAGAGATAGAGTTGGTAAATTGAAAAAGAATCACAGTTGAGGATGCGCTGCTGAAATGAAAGAAGACGATGACAAGGATTAGGGTTTTAACATTTTATATCTTACTACATATTGATGGGCTGAGGCCCAAATTGAGTTATGTATAAGCCTTGAATTATTTAAAAATGTTAGCTGTTTTTAACTCATTTTTTAAGCTGGGTGAATAAATGGGCTAAGACACAATTTATTTTTTTTCGGCCAATTTTTTTTACAAGCCCAATTATTTGTCAAGCATGCGATGATGGTTCCCAAAAAATAATAAATGAATGTATTTTGACCCATCTGATGATGAGAGAGATTTTGACCCAAACTTCAAGCCGCTAGACACAAATGATAGCTTATTTAGGGATTAGTTATCAATAGTTTTTTGAACATATTATAAATTATGAAGAAATGAATGTATTTTGGATTTAACATGTTTTTATTATTCTGATATTACGATTTTAATTATTTTTTCGATTTTCGGATCGAGGCGCCCGCCTTGCCCCCTCGAGGCGGTCCGCCTCGCGCCTCAATGGCCAGCCGCCTCGAGGTGCCGCCACGTATTTTTAAACATTGAATTACACACAATCAATCACCATATCCCTAGCAATTTTAAAGATACTTTCCTATTTCTAACACTCCCCCTCAAGCTGGAGCATATAATCATATGCGCCAAGCTTGTTACAAATAAAATCAATACGAGGAGCGCGAAGAGACTTAGTAAGCATGTCCGCTAATTATCCTTCAGAGTTGACAAAGCTAATGACCATGCATCCAGATAAAAAATTTTCCCTGATAAAGTGACAATCAACTTCTATGTGCTTGGTCCTTTAATGAAACACTGGGTTAGATGCTATATGTAGAGCTGTCTGGTTGTCACAAATTAGCTTCATTTGTGTCTCACCTCCAAACTCTAATTCTCGTAACAACTGTTTTAACCATACTAACTCATGTTGTCAAGGCCATAGCTCGATATTCTGTGCACTAGATCTGGCGACAACGGGTTGTTTCTTACTTTTCCAGGATACTAGGTTACCTCCAATTAAAACACAATATCCTGTAGTAGAATGTCTGTCGGACGGAGAGCCTGCATAATCTGCATCAGAATATCCAACTATCTGAGTATTGCCTTTATCTTCATACAATAATCCTTGTCCTGGCGCTTTCTTGATGTATTTAAGAATGCGTATGACAGCATCCCAATGACTCTCACATGGAGTTTGCAGGAACTAGCTAAGCACACTGACTGCGAATGAGATATCTGGGCGAGTAATTTTAAGATAGTTCAACTTTCCAACCAACCGTCTGTATCGTCCAGGATCTTTTAGCGGCTCTCCAACTAGTTTCTTGTACTCCTCAGGGTTTTCCACTGGCTACCCCTCTTTTGGTAGAAGTTTAACATTCGGATTCATGGGCGTGTCAACAGGTTTACAATCTAACATGTCAGTTTCCTGAAGAATGTCTAGAGCATATTTTCTCTAAGAGATGACTATGTTGGACAATTATGACCCATAGCGTCACTATTTGTACAGATCATGGTGTTGTTGTACAAATTAACTATGTGACAAAGGAGATTGCTCTCTTATCATTTGTGATTAGATCACCAAGATGTATAAATGATAGGAGGTCCTTATGATTTGTTCCTGGATTGAGATGATATGAGACAGTATCAGTCCACGAAGGATAAATCATTAAATATCCCTAGTCAGAGTATTATCGAGATTGGACATCGATAATGCATAAAAGACTAGTATTACACTTGTGCGCGTTATGAGGGCATAACGACATAGTTCTCATATATTTGGGTATAAGATACTCATGCAAATGTAATAGGAGGTTGTGTTTTACCGATGGTACGGGAAACAGCTTCGCTCTGGATAGACCCCTTCGGAATTATATTGGTAGTATAACTATGTGTCTATGGAAGTCTGAATTAAGGGTAGATGTATTTGGTCTTAACCTGAGACTTGCACCGCTAATACTTGCGACAATCAATATGCTTTGGTTTTGGTCGTCCAGGGCTTTAACCGGTTCTGTGTACTCCTCTTCTGGGTATATTGAGAATCGTAGTGTATTGGGTGTGATGTCAAGATGGAAGTATCACTTCAGTTATAGTGGAGATGATGATCACGTAGGATACGGAACTTGTTCTCTTATATGCTGCAGCTATCGGGATATTATGACTAGGTCATGTATATCCGATCATAGAGACTAGTTACCAGACATCTGATATGTGCTTCGTACGAGGCAGACACAATTCCAGCCCCAAGCCTAGCACGTGACCATCCGATACTGGATCGATATACGCAATACTATGTATGCTACGCCTGATATAGATCGCTTATTCCTGTAAGCATGTTTATGGAGAATTGAGTAGGCATGGCGCTTTGCTAGAAGCCAACCTTGTCTTGTAAATCGGTAAAAACGTAGTACAATGTACTTACGTGTTCGGATAGTCCGACGACTGTATTTACTGCCAACATATCCGGGGATCTCATGGGTCGCTTCCCGAAGATTCACCGATGATGTATGACTCACACTTTATTAATCTGGGATTAATTTGATGAGAGAGAAAATTAATCTGGGATTAATTACGGAGATATTTTATCTGGGGTAAAATATTATTTAAAGAGAGAGAACGGTTAATTTGGAATTAATCGATAAATTAATATATTCGATATATTAAACGAAATTGGATTTCGACGCGGAATTAAAATCAAATTTTAATTCGGGCGAACGAATTAATTTAGAATTAATTTGTTAGCGACGTGAATAGTAATTATGCTAGGCATGATTATTTAATTAAATTAGATTTAATTACGACGCAACGGAAAATTCGATAATTCGGAATTAACGAACCCGAGCCCGGGAGTGTTTGCGAGCGCATTCGCATTTCGAATTCGAGTGCGGCACGCAAATCACATCAAGCGTCAAATCGCTAGTCACATCTAGCGTCACATCATTCGTCAATCAAGTGATAGATGTCTTTCACTTTGAGTGATTGACACCAGTCACTATTCATTGATTGATGGGAAATGATGGTGGTAGTTGGCAAGCTTTTTTGGCTTGACTTTTTGAAATTGAAAAATTGGTATATGTTTAATTATTTTTGGAAAATCAATTAAGATATACAAAAAGCAATTTCTTCTCTCTCTTTCATAAGAGCTCACGGTTTTGAAGCTTTTCCCTCCTCTCCCTCTCACGGTTTGGAGACTAAAATTCTTCTCTCTTCTTTTGTTTGGCAAGGCCGAATATAGCAAGGAAGAAGATGGTGATTTATGGCAAATCATCAAGGTGCTAGCACACAAAGAGGCATACAAGGTGATAGGGAAACCATCTCATGAGCATGGAATCACCATTGATAAAGCTTGGAGCTTGAAGATGAAGATGGAGTCCAAATAGCCACCATGGCCGAGAGCTTCTTCAACAAAGAGGAAAGGATTTTTCTTCGATGCATCCATTCCGATCGTTGTGAGTATGATTCCGCCATTCTCCTTTGTGTATTCATACTTGTTTCAATGCTTTAAAATGATCCTTGGGACTTAATAGAAACCCAACAATAGTATCTTGAGCCATTTGAGCATGAAACATGATTAGGGTAAAATTTGGGTAAAAATGATTTGAGCATGTTTTGATGAAATTGATTGTTGATATATGCTTGAATGATGATAACATGGTGTTATGCATGATCAATTTGATGAATATTGAGTTGGATCAATTTTTCCCTAATGACTTAGCTTGGCCGAAAGTCATGGATGCCCTAAAGTCTTGGATTTTTTGATTTTTGATTCATTGTATGAGTTGGAATCATACAAGCAAAATCTTCCAAACAAAATACTGTTACCGATAAACAACAAATGCGGGTTATTGCTGCAGCTGAGGCAGCAATAGAAGCCTTCTGGGTCGATACAAAATCTAATTAGATTAGATATAGTTCTGTTAGCAGCTGAGCTAGGCTTCAGCGCAGGTTAAAGAATTAATGGTCTCATCAACGATCCAGATACATACTTCGACTATTCATCTGATTCGTTCGGATCATACATCGTGGCGATGCGATGATCGAATAAATCGCATCAGATGATAATCATGCAAATCCGCTGACGAAAGCCTTTTCTCAGCAGTTTGAGCGAACCGTACATAGTTCGGGTGTAGGACACTCGAGTGACTGGCTATAGGCCAAGTGGGAGATTGTTGGACAATTATGACCCATAGCGTCACTATTTGTACAGATCATGGTGTTGTTGTACAAATTAACTATGTGACAAAGGAGATTGCTCTCTTATCATTTGTGATTAGATCACCAAGATGTATAAATGATAGGAGGTCCTTATGATTTGTTCCTGGATTGAGATGATATGAGACAGTATCAGTCCACGAAGGATAAATCATTAAATATCCCTAGTCAGAGTATTATCGAGATTGGACATCGATAATGCATAAAAGACTAGTATTACACTTGTGCGCGTTATGAGGGCATAACGGCATAGTTCTCATATATTTGGGTATAAGATACTCATGCAAGTGTAATAGGAGGTTGTGTTTTACCGATGGTACGGGAAACAGCTTCGCTCTGGATAGACCCCTTCGGAGTTCCATTGGTAGTATAACTATGTGTCTATGGAAGTCTGAATTCAGGGTAGGTGTATTTGGTCTTAACTTGAGACTTGCACCGCTAATACTTGCGACAATCAATATGCTTTGGTTTTGGTCGTCCAGGGCTTTAACCGATTATGTGTACGCCTCTTCTGGGTATATTAAGAATCGTAGTGCATTGGGTGTGATGTCAAGATGAAAGTATCACTTCAGTTATAGTGGAGATGATGATCACGTAGGATACGGAACTTGTTCTCTTATATGCTGCAGCTATCGGGATATTATGACTAGGTCATGTATATCCGATCATAAAGACTAGTTACCAGACATCCGATATGTGCTTCGTACGGGGCAGACACAATTCCAGCCCCAGGCCTAGCACATGACCATCCGATACTGGATCGATATACGCAATACTATATATACTACGCCTGATATAGATCGCTTATTCCTGTAAGCATGTTTATGGAGAATTGGGTAGGCATGGCGCTTTGCTAGAAGCCAACCTTGTCTTGTAAATCGGTAAAAACGTAGTACAAGGTACTTACGTGTTCGGATAGTCCGACGACCGTATTTACTGCAAACATATCCGGGGATCTCATGGGTCGCTTCCCGAAGATTCACCGATGATGTATGACTCGCACTTTATTAATCTGAGATTAATTTGATGAGAGAGAAAATTAATCTGGGATTAATTACGGAGATATTTTATCTGGGATAAAATATTATTTAAAGAGAGAGAACGGTTAATTTGGAATTAATCGATAAATTAATATATTCGATATATTAAACGAAATTGGATTTCGACGCGGAATTAAAATCGGATTTTAATTCGGGAGAACGAATTAATTTAGAAATAATTCGTTAGCGACGTGAATAGTAATTATGCTAGGCATGATTATTTAATTAAATTAGATTTAATTACGACGCAACGGAAAATTCGTTAATTCGGAATTAACGAACCCGAGCCCGGGAGTGTTTGCGAGCGCATTCGCATTTCGAATTCGAGTGCGGCACGCAAATCACATCAAGCGTCAAATCGCTAGTCACATCTAGCGTCACATCATTTGTCAATCAAGTGATAGATGTCTTTCACTTTGAGTGATTGACACCAGTCACTATTCATTGATTGATGGGAAATGATGGTGGTAGTTGGCAAGCTTTTTTGGCTTGACTTTTTGAAATTGAAAAATTGGTATATGTTTAATTATTTTTGGAAAATCAATTAAGATATACAAAAAGCAATTTCTTCTCTCTCTTTCATAAGAGCTCACGGTTTTGAAGCTTTTCCCTCCTCTCCCTCTCACGGTTTGGAGACCAAAATTCTTCTCTCTTCTTTTGTTTGGCAAGGCCGAATATAGCAAGGAAGAAGATGGTGATTTGTGGCAAATCATCAAGGTGCTAGCACACAAAGAGGCATACAAGGTGATAGGGAAACCATCTCATGAGCATGGAATCACCATTGATAAAGCTTGGAGCTTGAAGCTTGAAGATGAAGATGGAGTCCAAATACCCACCATGGCCGAGAGCTTCTTCAACAAAGAGGAAATGATTATTCTTCGATGCATCCAATCCGATCGTTGTGAGTATGATTCCACCATTCTCCTTTGTGTATTCATACTTGTTTCAATGCTTTCAAATGATCCTTGGGACTTAATAGAAACCCAACAGACTATACCAGTGTGAGACTGAGCTACTTCTATGCCAAGGAAGTGCTTGAGTGGTCCCAAATCCTTAGTCTGAAAATGATTAAATAAGTGTGTTTTCAGCTGTCGAATGCCCTCTTGGTCACTTCCAGTAATGACTATATCATCCACATATACAACCAAGTAAATGCATTGGCCATTGGAATGTCGATAGAAAACCGAGTGGTCCGCCTCGCTACGAATCATACCAAATTTCTGAATGACAGTACTGAATCTCCCAAACCAAGCACGAGAGAGCGACGAAGTCGACAAACCAGACCATACTCCCCCTGAGCAACAAAACCAGGTGGTTGCTCCATATAGACTTCCTCTTGTAGGTCTCCATGAAGAAAGGCATTC
>SKCR01048752.1:0-31512 GCA_019454045.1 Zanthoxylum bungeanum | reverse complement strand
TGTAAAACTCAAAAGCTTAAAGCTTTGGCTATGGCCGAATTCTTATAAGGGAGGGATTCCTCTTTTCAAGTTTGAATCGACTTATCTAAGTTTGGCAAACTTAGTGGCGTCTCCGAAATCAGTAGCCTTTGAAATCAGACCCTGAAATCAGTAGCCTCTGGAATCAGACCCTGACACTGCCTTTGAAATCAGACCCTAAAATCATACCCTTATCAGACTATAAAATCGGGCCCTGAAAACCAGCCTCTGAAATTAGAACCTAACTCAGCCTCTGAAATCAGAACCACAGTATCAACATCTAACGTTATAAAAAAAAAAGGACTTGAGTGATAGTGATCACTTGAGCAAAAAAAAAGTGAAAATTTTTGGTTGAATTTAGTTTGTTCCATATTATCATTTGGGTGTTCGTGAAGGGTATTCCATCAAAATTTCTATAGAGGGGCCAAATTTTCTCCCGAAATTGCATACGACCGTGAATTTGCATGCTTATTTTTTTCCATTGTGCTAATTATTTACTTCTTTTTTCTAATTACTCTAGCTTAAGTATTATTGATTGAGTCTTCGTCATTGCTATTCCTGTTCACATTTTGTTTCCGTCTGCCCTATATATATATTATTGGGTCCGTTGTGTTTCATGCTAGCTTGAGGACTACACTTGGTTTTGTATTCTTCGATTGAGTGTGATTCACATTTGAATTGAGGAAGAACTCAAGAGTGGTAAAAGGCAGTGATTGTGAGTACAGTATCGGGTAAAAGCCAATATAGTGCAAACACGAGTGGAGTGATATCATTCGAGTGTAAACACATGAGATTCTGAGGATTTACATATTTGTTTTACTTTCTTGTTATTTCTAATCTGTTTGTTTAGTGTTAAGATGGCAGATTTAACCACTGATGAAAAGCTTGAGGCTTTGGATAGGAAATTTACAGATATGATGGAGAACATGAATACTGCTTTGGAGAGATTGACCAAGAGTGTAGAGAGTATTCAAACTGGTAGCGGTCCCAGAGCACCACCACCCCAACATATACCACTACCTTAGAATGTACCACCACCTCATAATGTGCCACCTCGACGTGTACCACCACAGTATGTACCACAAGATGAAGAGGAAGCCGAAAATGAGTTTGATGATTCTGATGGTCTTGATGATGTGGAGGAGAGATTTTAGCCTGGGCATGATATGAGGCCTAATAGGAGGTTTGATAGGAGGAATGATAGGAGGGATAGACGATTTGATGATAGAGGTGCATTTGATGCCAGAAGAGGGGATTATGAAAGGAGGGAATATGGTAGACGAAGAGATGTAGATGGTGATCTAGGTAGCATCAAGATCAAGATACCAACATTCCACGGCAATAATGATCCTGAAGCTTATTTAGAATGGGAAAGGAAAATATAATTGATTTTCAACTGTCATCACTACTCAGACGAGAAGAAGATCAATCTGGCAGCGATTGAGTTTACCGATTATGCTATGATTTGGTGGGATCAGCTTGTCTCTACTCGGAGGTGAAACTATGAGAGACTGGTTCAGACATGGGTAGAACTTCTAGGTCTCAGGAGAAAGAGATTTATACCCAGCCATTACTATAGGGAATTATATTAGAAACTACAACATCTATATCAGGGGACCAAAAGTGTTGAGGACTATTACAAAGAGATGGAAGTTTCCATGATCAGAGCAAATGTAATTGAGGATGCAGAAGCTACTATGGCACGGTTTCTAGGGGGCTTGAATAGAGATATTGCAAACATGGTGGAGCTGCATCACTATTTTGATTTGGAGGATATGCTTCACATGGCTATCAAGGTAGAAAGGCAACTCAATAAAAGGTCAACATCCAGATTTGGTACTCAGGCTACTTCTGCATGGAAGGGAGAATGGGTTCCGAATGAGAAGCGAGATGGAGGCTTTGACAAGCCTAGAGGCGAGTTCAGTGGAGGCTTTAATAAGCCTAGGGCCGAACCTAGTTCCAAGGGTAAAGAGGCTGCAGAACCAAGCAAAACTAGACCAAAACCTGAGGGTGCAACTGCTAGAACTAAGGATGTCAAGTGTTTCAAGTGTTTGGGCATGGGACACTATGCTTCACAATGTCCCAATAGGCGTACCTTAGTGATTGATAAAAAGAGTGGAGAGGTGTACTCTACCGATAGTGAGGTCGAGGAGGAGATGCCAGAGTTGAGGATGCTAGTGACCATGAGGGAGCTGCATACCCGCTGAATAACTTATCCTTAGTTGTCAAGCGTGCTTTGAGTGCACATGTTGTAGAGGATGAGAGTGTGCAGCAGAGGGAGAACATATTCCATACTAGGTGCCGTGTGAATGGCAAGGGATGTAGTATGATCATAGATGGGGGTAGTTGTATTAATGTTGCTAGCACAGCTTTGATTGAGCGATTGGGGTTGAGTTGCTGGAGACACCCGAAGCCTTACAAGTTGCAGTGGTTAAATGATTGTGGGGAAATAAGTGTGACAAAGCATGTATTGTTGAGCTTTACCATTGGGCCATACACAGATGATGTCCTATGTGATGTGATACCGATGCATGCAGGACATATTCTTTTGGGCAGACCGTGGCAGTTTGATAAGAAGGTTATTCATGATGGTTTCAAGAACAAGTACTCTTTTCAGCATAAGGGAAAACCCATTACATTATACCCACTTACACCAGCACAAGTCCATGAAGATCAGGTTAAGTTGCAACTTGAACGTGACAAAGAGAGAGCGAAGGGAAACACCACCTTGGGTGAGACTAGTGAGAGTGGTGTATCTGGTGAGAAAAATAAGGCCAAGGCCGTGGGAGTTCCCAAGGGGAGTGTGAGTGAACGTGAGGGGGAAACAAAAGGGAGAGTTAAAAAGAGTTTCTACATGGGTGAGGGTGAAGCAAGGAAAGCGTTCAAGGCTAGCAAGCTCATGCAATTGTTAGTCTATAAGGAGCCTCATATTTATTTTACTAACATTGACTCTTTGCTTCCTGTGTCTATTTCATCTCTTTTGCATGATTATAGTGACCTACTGACAGAGGACATACCTAGTGGGCTTCCACCCATTAGAGGTATTGAGCACCGGATAGACTTCATACTTGGAGCAGTCATTCCTAACAGACCGGCTTATAGGAGCAATCCCGAGGAGACAAAGGAGCTACAAAGGCAAGTACGGGAGTTGATGGACAAGGGGTATGTAAGGGAAAGCATGAGTCCTTGTGCAGTACCAGTTCTTCTAGTTCCTAAGAAAGATGGGACGTGGCGTATGTGTGTTGACTGCCGAGCTATCAACAATATTACGGTAAAGTATCGTCACCCCATTCCTAGACTAGATGACATGTTGGATGAATTGCATGGTTCCAAAATTTTTAGTAAGATTGATTTAAAGAGTGGATACCATCAAATTCGCATGAGAGAGAGAGATGAGTGGAAAACTGCATTTAAGACTAAGTATGGCTTGTATGAATGGTTAGTTATGCCATTTGGCCTTTCAAATGCACCTAGCACATTTATGAGATTGATGAATCATGTTATGCGTGCTTTTTTAGGTAAGTTTGTTGTGGTTTATTTTGATGACATCTTAGTTTACAATAAAACAGTAGATGAGCATGTTATGCATTTGAAGCACGTTCTTGATGTCTTAAGGCAAGAAAAATTGTATGCTAACTTTGATAAGTGCATTTTTTGTATGGATAGAATTATTTTCCTTGGATTTGTTGTGAGTGTAGATGGCATTAAGGTAGATTTAGAAAAGGTGAAGGCAATTCAGGATTGGCCAACACCAACAACAGTGACAGAAGTCAGAAGCTTCCATGGATTAGCAAGCTTCTACCGTAGATCTGTTAAAGACTTCAGTAGTATTGCAGCACCACTGACTGAAGTAGTGAAGAAGACTGTTGGCTTCAAATGGGGTGAAGAGCAGGAGCGTGCATTCCAGGATCTGAAAATGAAGTTGTGTAGTGCATCAGTCTTGGCACTACCCAACTTTGAGAAGACATTTGAGATTGAGTGTGACGCATCCGGGATAGGCATTGGAGCGGTTCTTATGCAAAAAAAGCGACCAATAGCTTACTTTAGTGAGGAGATGAATGGAGCAGTTTTGAGGTACCCCACATATGACAAGGAGTTGTATGCGCTAGTGAGAGCCCTTGAGACTTGGCAGCATTATTTGTGGCCTCGAGAGTTTGTCATCCATACAGATCATGAATCATTGAAGCATCTGAAAGGCTAAGGTAAGATGAACAAACGACACGCAAAATGGTTAGAATTTGTTGAGACATTTCCATATGTAATCCGCTGCAAACAAGGTAAGGAAAAAATTATCGCCGATGCACCATCGCGAAGGTTTGCTTTACTTACTTCATTGAGTGCAAGAATGCTTGGGTTTGAATTTATTAAAGAACTTTATGCTAGTGATATTGACTTTAGTACTATCTATGTTGTATGTGAAAAGTCTGCTTTTAGTAAATTCTACCAACATGATGGGTTTCAGTTTAGGGAGAATAGATTATGCATTCCTATTTGTAGTATGCGTGAGTTGTTAGTGAAGGAAGCACATGGGGGAGGTTTAATGGGGCACTTTGGCATTGCCAAAACCTTAGGAGTATTGAGTGAACATTTTTATTGGCCTAAAATGCGGAGAGATATTGAGCGTTTGTGTGATAAATGCTTAACTTGTAAACAGGCTAAATCTAAGGTTATGCCTCATGGGTTGTATACACCATTGCCTATATCTAGTGAGCCATGGGTAGATGTATCGATGGACTTTATCTTGGGTTTACCTAGGACTAAGAAATGTAGATATTCCATCTTTGTTGTGGTTGATAGGTTCAGTAAGATGGCAAACTTTATAGCATGTCATAAAACTGATGATGCCACTAACATTGCTGACTTGTTCTTTAGAGAAGTAGTACGACTCCATGGGATTCCATGGAGTATAGTTTCAGATCGTGATGTCAAATTCCTTAGTCACTTTTGGAAAGTTTTATGGGTAAGTTGGGAACTAAACTTTTGTATTCTACTACTTGCCACCCCCAAACTGATGGCGAGACTGAGGTTGTTAATAGGACTTTGACTCAGTTATTGTGTACTATTATTAATAAGAACTTAAAAACTTGGGAGGATTGTTTGCCTTTTGTTGAATTTGCATATAATCATAGTATTCATTCCTCTACATCTTACTCACCATTTGAAATTGTTTATGGTTTTCAGCCACTAACTCCATTAGATTTGTTACCTTTGCCTGTTGATGAACATGCGGGGCTAGATGGAAAAAGGAAAGCCGATTTGGTGAAGCATATACATGAGAAAGCAAGAGAGCAAATACAGCGAAAGAATGAGCAATATGCTTCTCATGCTAATAAGGGAAGAAAACGTGTGGTATTTCAGCCTGGAGATTGGGTTTGGGTACACATGTGCAATGAGATATTTCCTGAACAATGTAAATCTAAGCTACAACCGAGAGGGGATGGTCCATTTCAAGTCTTGGAACGGATTAATGACAATGCATACAAGCTGGATTTACAAGGTAAGTATAATGTGTTTGCTACATTTAATGTTTCTGACTTAACTCCTTTTGATGCAGGTACAGATTCGTGGTCGAATCCTTTTCAAGAGGGAGAGGATGACATGATCCAGGCCAACTGACAAGAAACCCACTTGGATTCGAAATCCAAGCAAACCCCAAGCAACGGACAGAACCCCAAGAATCGCGAATATGATTTTGTAGAAACAAAACCCTTCCAAGGCCACAAAGAATACCCACAAAGAACTTGCCCTTGAGAACCTTTAAGATGAATCCTTGTAGTGTTTTGCTAGCAATGGAGACGCCACTAAGTTTTCCAAAACTTAGATAAGTCGATTCAAACTTGAAAAGGGGAATCTCTCCCTTACAAGAATTCGGCCATAGCCAAAGCTTTAAGCTTTTTAGTTTTTTTTATAAATTTCGTTGGTTTCTTTCAAATGAAGAAGAAAGTAAGCTTAAATAGTGTTACAAAAAGAAACCTTAAAGGCATAAAGACAACAATGCCCCTAAAAATGAAATTACACAAATATCAAGTCTTTAAGTCTTCAAATGCTTAGGAAGCTTTATTCTAAACTGATTTGGGCCAAGTGAAATGGTTTTGGGCCTTTTCCATCGAAGCCCACATGCATCTCTATTTGTTTGTTGCAGTCGGCCATAAAACTCTGAACTAATCCCGCTATTGCTTCTCTGAGTCTTTTGGTCCTCTGCCTCGTAATTGGCCCTTCTGGTACTTGTAATGCGTCCTTTGGTTTGTTGTCGGCCTGGATCATGTCATCCCCTCCGTCTTGAAAAGGATTCGACCTCGAATCTGTACCTGTATCAAAAGGAGTTAAGTCAGAAACATTAAATGTAGCAGACACATTATACTTACCTTGTAAATCCAGCTTGTATGCATTGTCATTAATCCGTTCCAAAACTTGAAATGGACCATCCCCTTTCGGTTGTAGATTAGATTTACGTTGTTCAGGAAATCTCTCCTTGCGCATGTGTACCCAAACCCAATCTCCAGGCTGAAATACCACACGCTTTCTTCCCTTATTAGCATGAGAAGCATATTGCTCATTCTTTCGTTGTATTTGCTCTCTTGCTTTCTCATGTATGTGCTTCACCAAATCGGCTTCCTTTTTCCATCTAGCCCCACATGCTCATCAACAGGCAAAGGTAACAAATCCAATGGAGTGAGTGGCTGAAAACCATAAACAATCTCAAAAGGTGAAAATGATGTAGAAGAATGAATGCTACGATTATATGCAAACTCAATAAATGGCAAACAATCTTCCCAACTCTTCAAATTCTTACCAACTATAGTGCGCAATAATTGAGATAAAGTCCTATTAACTACCTCCGTTTGTCCATCAGTCTGTGGGTGACATGTGGTAGAATACAATAGTTTGGTGCCTAGTTTAGCCCACAAAACCTTCCAAAAATGGCTAAGGAACTTAACATCTCTATCAGATACAATACTCCTAGGTATACCATGGAGTCGCACTATGTCTCTGAAAAATAAATCTGCAAAATTTGTAGCATCATCGGTTTTATGACATGCAATGAAATGAGCCATTTTACTAAACCTATCAACTACAACAAAGATTGAATCTCTACCCCTCTTTGTGCTAGGCAAACCTAACACAAAATCCATCGATATATCAACCCAGGGTTCACTAGGTACAGGCAAAGGAGTATACAAACCATGTGGCATTAATTTAGATTTAGCATGCTTACATGTTAGACACTTTACGCTCAACATCACGTTTCATTTTAGGCCAATAAAAGTGCTCATGTAAAATAGCTAAAGTCTTAGTAATCCCAACATGCCCCATCAAACCTCCCTCATGCGCTTCCTTCACAAGCAACTCACGCATACTACAAGCAGGAACACACAACCTGTTCGCCTTAAATAAGAATCCATCATGAATGTAAAACTTTCCAAAAGATGACTTTGCACAAGTAGCAAAAATCTCACCAAAATCAGAATCACACTCATATAATTCCTTAATCAAATCAAATCCCAACATCCGTGCATGCATTGAAGTAAGTAAAACATACCTGCGAGATAATGCTTCAGCCACTATGTTTTCTTTACCTTGCTTGTAGCGTATAACATATGGAAATGACTCAATGAATTCCATCCATTTTGCGTGTCACTTATTCAGCTTACCTTGACCCTTCAAGTGTTTTAATGATTCATGGTCGGTGTGGATCACGAACTCTTTAGGCCACAAGTAGTGCTACCATGTCTCAAGTGCTCTCACAAGCGCATATAACTCTTTGTCATACGTGGGGTACCTCAAAGCTGCTCCATTAAGCTTCTCACTAAAATAGGCTATTGGCCACTTTTCTTGCATGAGAACTGCTCCAATACCTAACCCTGATGCGTCACACTCAATCTCAAATGCCTTCTCAAAGTTGGGTAGTGCTAAAATGGGTGCACTGCATAACTTCGTTTTAAGGTCCTGGAATGCTCGCTCTTGCGCCTCGCCCCATTGAAAACCAACTGTTTTCTTTACTACCTCAGTCAATGGCGCGGCAATGCTACTGAAGTCCTTGACAAATCTCCTATAGAAGCTCGCTAACCCATGAAAGCTTCGGACTTCTATCACTGTAGTTGGTGTAGGCCATTCCTGAATTGCCTTTACCTTCTCCACATCTACCTCGATGCCATCTGCACTCACAACAAAGCCAAGAAAAACAATTCTATCCATGCAAAATGTGCATTTGTCAGAGTTAGCATACAATTGTTCTTTTCGTAAAACATCAAGTACCTGCTTCAAATGCATCACATGCTCATCTATTGTTTTACTGTAAACTAAGATGTCATCAAAATAAACCACAACAAACTTACCTAAAAATGCACGCATAACATGATTCATCAATCTCATAAATGTGCTAGGTGCGTTTGAGAGACCAAATGGCATAACTAACCATTCATACAAGCCATATTTAGTCTTAAATGCAGTTTTCCACTCATCTCCATCTCTCATGCGAATTTGATGGTATCCACTCTTTAAGTCAATCTTACTAAAAATTTTGGAACCATGCAATTCATCCAACATGTCATCTAGTCTAGGAATGGGGATACGATACTTTACCGTAATATTGTTGATAGCTCGACAATCAACGCACATACGCCACGTCCCATCTTTCTTAGGAACTAGAAGTACTGGTACTGCACAAGGGCTCATGCTTTCCCTTACATACCCCTTATCTATCAATTCCCGTACTTGCCTTTGTAGCTCCTTTGTCTCCTCGGGATTTCTCCTATAAGCCGGTCTGTTAGGAATGACTGCTCCAGGTATGAAGTCTATCTGGTGCTCAATACCTCTAATGGGTGGAAGCCCACTAGGTATGTCCTCTGTGAGTACGTCACTGTAATCCTACAAAAGAGATGAAATAGACACAGGAAGCAAAGGGTCAGCGTTAGTAAAATAAATATGAGGTTCCTTATAGACTAATAATAGCATGAGCTTGCTAGCCTTGAACGCTTTTCTTGCTTCACCCTCACCCATATAGAAACTCTTTTTAACTCTCCATTTTGTTTCCCTCTCACGTTCACTCACACTCCCCTTGGGAACTCCCACGGCCTTGGCTTTATTTTTCTCACCAGATACACCACTCTCACTAGTCTCACCCAAGGTGGTGTTTCCTTTCGCTCTCTTTGTCACGCTCAAGTTGCAACTTAACCTGATCGTCATGGACTTGTGCAGGTGTAAGTGGATATAATGTAATGGGTTTTCCCTTATGCTGGAAATAGTACTTGTTCTTGAACCCATCATGAATAACCTTCTTATCAAACTGCCTCGGCCTGCCGAAAAGAATATGTCATGCATGCATCGGTATCACATCACATAGGACATCATCTGTGTATGGCCCAATGGTAAAGCTCACCAGTACCTGCTTTGTCACATTTATCTCCCCACAATCATTTAACCACTGCAACTTGTAAGGCTTCGGGTGTCTCAAGCAACTCAACCCCAATCGCTCAATCAAAGTTGTGCTAGCAACATTAGTACAACTGCCCCCATCTATGATCATACTACACCCATTGCCATTCACACGGCACCTAGTATGGAATATATTCTCCCTCTGCTGCACACTCTCATCCTCTACAACATGTGCACTCAAAACATGCTTGACAACTAATGATAAGTTATCCAGCGGGTATGCAGCTCCCTCATGGTCACTAGCATCCTCCAACTCTGGCATCTCCTCCTCAACCTCACTATCGATAGAGTACACCTCTCCACTCTTTTTATCAATCACTAAGGTTCGCCTATTGGGACATTGTGAAGCATAGTGTCCCATGCCCAAACACTTGAAACACTTGACATCTTTAGTTCTAGCAGCTGCACCCTCAGTTTTGGTCTAGTTTTGCTCGGTTCTGTAGCCTGTTTACCCTTGGCACTAGGTTCGGCCCTAGGCTTATTAAAGCCTCCACTGAATTCGCCTCTAGGCTTGTCAAAGCCTCCATCTCGCTTCTCATTCGGAACCCATTTCCCTTTCCATGTAGAAGTAGCCTGAGTACCAAATTCTGGATGTTGACTTTTTCTTGAGTTGCCTTTCTATCTTGATAGCCATGTGAAGCATATCCTCCAAATCAACATAATGATGCAACTCCACCATGTTTGCAATCTCTCTATTCAAGCCCCCTAGAAACCGTGCCATAGTAGCTTCTGCATCCTCAACTACATTTGTCCTGATCATGGCAACTTCCATCTCTGTGTAATAGTCCTCAACACTTTTGGTCCCCTGATACAGATTTTGTAGTTTCTGATACAACTCCCTATAGTAATGGTTGGGTATAAATCTCTTTCTCATGAGACCCCTAAGTTCTGCCCATGTCTGAACCGGTCTCTCATAGTTTCTCCTCCGAGTAGAGACAAGCTGATCCTACCAAATCATAGCATAATCGGTAAACTCAATTGCTGCTAGACTGATCTTCTTCTCGTCTGAGTAGTGATGACAGTTGAAAATCAATTCTATTTTCTTTTCCCATTCTAAATAAGCTTCAGGATCATTCTTGCCTTGGAATGTTGGTATCTTGATCTTGATGCTACCTAGATCACCATCTACATCTCCTCGCCTACCATATCCTCTCCGATCATAATCCCCTCATCTGGCATCAAATGCACCTCTATCATCAAACCGTCTATCCCTCCTATCATTCCTCATATCAAACCTCCTATTAGGCCTCCTATCATGCCCATGCTGAAATCTCTCCTCCACATCATCAAAACCATCAGAATCATCAAACTCATTTTCAGCTTCCTCTTCATCTGGTGGTACATACTGTGGTGGTACACGGCGAGGTGGTACATTGTGAGGTGGTGGTACATTCTGAGGTGGTGGTACTCTGGGACCACTACCAGTTTGAATACTCTCGACACTCTTGGACAATCTCTTCAAAGCAGTATTCATGTTCTCCATCATATCTGTAAATTTCCTATCCAAAGCCTCAAGCTTTTCATCAGTAGTTAGACCTACCATCTCAACACTAAACAAACAGATTAGAAATAACAAGAAAGTAAAACAAATATCTAAATCCTCACAATCTCAGTTTACACTCGAATGATATCACTCCACTCGTGTTTGCACTCTATTGGCTTTTACCCGATACTGTGCTCACAATCACTGCCTTTTACCACTCTTGAGTTCGTCCTCAATTCAAAAGTGAACCACACTCAATCCAAGAATACAAACCAAATGTAGTCCTCAAGCTAGCATGAACACACGGACCCAACAATATATATATATAGGGCAGGGGAAACAAAACGCGAACAGGAATAGTAATGACGGAGACTCAATCAATAATACTTAGCTAGAGTAATTAGAAATAAGGAGTAAACAATTAGCACAATGGAAAAAAATAAGCATGCAAATTCACGGTCGTATGCAATTTCGGGGGAAAAATTTGGCACCTCTATAAAAATTTTGATGGAATACCCTCCACGGGCACCTAAATGATAATATGGAACAAACTAGATTCAACCAAAAAATTTCACTTTTTTGCTCTTTTTTTTTTTGCTCAAGTGATCACTATCACTCAAGTCCCTTTTTCTTTTCTTTCTTTTTTTTTTGATAACGTCATATGCTAAATGTGGTTCTGATTTCAGAGGCTGATTTAGGTTCTGATTTCAGAGACTGGTTTTCAAAGCCTGATTTCAGAGTCTGATGATGGTCTGAATCTAGGGTCTGAATTCAGAGGCTGCTGGTCAGTGTCTTATTTCAGAGTCGAATAAGGGTCTGATTTCAGGGTCTGAATTCAGAGGCTAATTTTCAGAGGTTACTGGTTAGGGTCTGATTTCAGAGGCTATTGGTCTGGGTCTGATTTCAGAGGTTATTGGTCTGGGTCTGATTTCAGAGGTTATTGGTCTGGGTCTGATTTCAGAGGCTACTGGTCTGGGTCTGATTTCAGAGGCTAAGTTTCAAGGTCTGATCTCAGAGGCTGATTCAATGGTTAAGTTTCAGGGTCTGAACTCAGAGTCTGATTTTAGAGGCAGATTTCAAAGGTTACGTTTTAGGTCTGATTTCAGACTTCACTTAGTTTTCAGGGTCTGATTTCACACTGCACTAGGGTTTTAGAAACAAAACACACAGCCGCCAAAGAACATGCGTATTCTGAAACATATGCTAAGAATAGAATGACTATGACGAACTGATAGGAAGAACAAAACAGAAGCCCAGAACTGGAAAATGATGAACTGATATGCAACTATGACGAACTGACAGGAAGAACAGACAGAAACCAGAATTGGAAAAAGATGAACTGATATGCTTCACAACAAAACCAGATCCAGAATATAACAAAACAAAAACAGCAACAAAATCCAACAAGAACTGAAATGAAAATAACAAAGAACAAAAGAAAAACAGAATCAAACAAAAGGAAAGTTAGAAAAATCAGACCTTGGAACCCTGAGCTCTAGATACCAAATGACAAGAAACCCACTTGGATTCGAAATCCAAGCAAACCCCAAGCAACGGACAGAACCCCAAGAACCGCGAATATGATTTTGTAGAAACAAAACCCTTCCAAGGCCACAAAGAAGACCCACAAAGAACTTTCCCTTGAGAACCTTCAAGATGAATCCTTGTAGTGTTTTGCTAGCAATGGAGACGCCACTAAGTTTGCCAAAACTTAGATAAGTCGATTCAAACTTGAAAAGGGGAATCCCTCCCTTACAAGAATTCGGCCATAGCCAAAGCTTTAAGCTTTTTAGTTTTTTTATAAATTTCGTTGGTTTCTTTCAAATGAAGAAGAAAGTAAGCTTAAATAGTGTTACAAAAAGAAACCCTAAAGGCATAAAGACAACAATGCCCCTAAAAACGAAATTACACAAATATCAAGTCTTTAAGTCTTCAAATGCTTAGGAAGCTTTATTCTAAACTGATTTAGGCCAAGTGAAATGGTTTTGGGCCTTTTCCATCGAAGCCCACATGCATCTCTATTTGTTTGTTGCAGTCGGCCATAAAACTCTGAACTAATACCGCCATTGCTTCTTGAGTCTTTTGGTCCTCTGCCTCGTAATTGGCCCTTCTGGTACTTGTAATGCGTCTTTGGTTTTTGTCGGCCTGGATCATGTCACCGACAACAAAGTAGTAAAAGACCCATTACAAGTACCAGAAGGTCCAATTACGAGGCAGATGACCAAAAGACTCAGAGAAGCAATGGCGGGATTAGTTCAGAGTTTTATGGCCGATTGCAACAAACAAATAGAGACGTATGTGGGCTTCAATAGAGAGGGCCCAAAGCCACTTCACTTGGCCCAAATCAGTTTTGAATGAAGCTTCACAGGCCTTTGAAGACTTTGGTATTTTTGTAATTTAGCCTTAGGGGGCATTGTTGTCTTTATGCCTTTAGGGTTTCTCTTTGTAACACTATTTAGCGCTTTCTTTCTTTTTCATTTTGAGAACAATCAACGAAATTTGTAAAACTCAATAGCTTAAAGCTTTGGCTATGGCCGAATTCTTGTAAGGGATGGATTCCCCTTTTCAAGTTTAAATCGACTTATCTAGTTTGGCAAACTTAGTGGCGTCTCCATTGCTAGCAAAACACTACAAGGATTCATCTTAAAGGTTCTCAAGGGCAAGTTCTTTGTGGGTCTTCTTTGTGGCCTTGGAAGGGTTTTGTTCCTACAAAATCAAATTCGCGGTTCTTGGGGTTCTGTCCGTTGCTTGGGGTTTGCTTGGATTTCGAATCCAAGTGGGTTTCTTGTCACGTTGTATCCTATGTGGTTGCTCATGTGAGGATACTGATCATCTCTTCTTCCAATGCTATTTCTCTTCGAGTGTCTGGTCGATTATGCTGGCTATGTGTGTGTTATAAGTGACATGGTGAGTGAAAATGCTTGTCACACCGTGAGCATTGAGGGAGTAAACACTTGTGAGGTAGTGTGCTTTGAGGTTGAAAAACATAGTGAAGCTGAGCAGGTGTGTGAGGAGGTCTTTGCAAGTATGGTTGAGATAGTGGCCATGAGTGATGATGAAGCTGTGAGAGCTGGTGAAAAGAAAGTAGATGTGTTAGTGAAGTTTTTCCATAACATTTTCTCTATTGTTTATGCTTTTTCATCGCAGGCTACAAGTGGTCAAATATGATTCTTTTATATTTCAATATCATCGTCCAATTGATTTTGTCATAACTATCTATGATCCGGGTTCGGATTCGAGGACGAATCCATTCAAGAGAGGGAGAATGACATGATCCAAGGGACAACATTTGACATGAATGCAATCACCCAAGGAACATTAGAGCCTTTGCAATTGCCAACAGACCCAATCACATGCCAAAGAGCTAAGAAGATCACAGACGCAATAGCGGGGCCAGAGTTTGCATATAATAGATGCATTCATTCTTCTAGTTTTTACTTGCCTTATGAGATTGATTATGATTCTAATTCTTTAACTCCTATGGATTTATTATCTTTGATTGTTATTAAGCTTGGGAGTATGAATGATAAAGGAAAGGCAGAGTTGGTGAGAATAATAGGTTTCCAATGCATTGTGTTTGACCCCGGCAATTGGATGTGGCTTTATATGCAAGAGGAAAAGATACAAGCATAACGAAGATCCAAGTTGCAACCAAAAGGGGATGGTCTATTTCAAGTCTTGGAACGGATTAATGACAATGCATATAAGCTAGATTTGCAAGGTAAGTACACATATCTGCTACTTTTAATGTTTCTGACTTAACTCATTTTGATGCAGGTTCAGATTCGAGGTCGAATCCTTTTCAACAAGGAGGGAATGACATGAGTCAAACCACACTAGAGACAATACAGGATGCAGCTAACAACTTGGATGAACCCATGCAGTTGCCAACATGTCCAATCACACGCCAAAGAGTAAAGAAGATCAGAGAGGCCTTTGCAGGACTAGCTCGGAGCTATGTGACCGGTTGCAGCAACCAAGTCAAGTGCACACCAGAGACACATATGGGCATAACCAGAGAGGTCCCCAAGCTATTTCATTTGACCCAGATCAGTTCGGACTGAAGCATAGCAGAGCAGCTTCAGCACCTGCACCCTTTTGACCCGATTTGACCTATTTTGGGACTATGTTGAATTCGGCCAAATGGGGGCATTTTTTGTCATTTTTTCTCGACATTTTGACTTTATTTATGATGTAATTAGCATGGTTGACTATGTCATTAGGCTTAATTATGCTTAGATTTGTACTTAGTCGGAAGCACGTCAATTTACTATAGCATGTAAGCACCTTAATTAGCTTAAGTGAGATTAGCTTCTATCTTTGTTTTAAGTTTATTTAGGTGCAAAAGGACCTTAATGGTCGTGGTTGAGGTGCTTGACTTAGGGCTTTTGGTAATTTTAGCTATAGGGTCATTTTAGCCTTTTTACTCTTTTGTAACCCTTATTATATGACTCTTCTTTGTATTTTTGGACAACCAACGTAATATACAAAATTTTGAAAGAAAAAAAAGCTTGAGCTTTCCATGGCTATGGCCAAAACCTTGTTGAGGGAGGGATTCCCCTTTTCAAGTTCAAATTGACTTATCTAAGCTTGGCAACTTAGTGGCGTCTCCATTGCTATCAAAAGACAATCTGATTTCATGCTTGTGGTTATCATGGACGTGAGTTTCATGGTGGTTAGGGGCTGATCTTGGTTGGGTTTTGTTCCTACAAAATCAGTATTCAATGTTCTTGGGGTTTTGAGAAAGATGCTTGGGGGTTTGCTTGGTTTCCAACCCAAGTGAGTTGCTTGTGAAGGAAGCGCATGGGGGAGGTTTGATGGGGCATTTTGGGATTACTAAGACTTTAGCTATTTTACATGAGCACTTTTATTGGCCTAAAATGAAACGTGATGTTGAGCGTAAAGTGTCTAACATGTAAGCATGCTAAATCTAAATTAATGCCACATGGTTTGTATACTCCTTTGCCTGTACCTAGTGAACCATGGGTTGATATATCGATGGATTTTGTGTTAGGTTTGCCTAGGACAAAGAGGGGTAGAAATTCAATCTTTGTTGTAGTTGATAGGTTTAGTAAAATGGCTCATTTCATTGCATGTCATAAAACCGATGATGCTACAAACATTGCAGATTTATTTTTCAAACACATAGTGCGACTCCATGGTATACCTAGGAGTATTGTATCTGATAGAGATGTTAAGTTCCTAGCCATTTTTGGAAGGTGTTGTTGGCTAAACTAGGCACCAAACTATTGTATTCTACCACATGTCATTCACAGACTGATGGACAAACAGAGGTAGTTAATAGGACTTTATCTCAATTATTGCGCACTATAGTTGGCAAGAATTTGAAGAGTTGGGAAGATTGTTTGTCATTTATTGAGTTTGCATATAATTGTAGCATTCATTCTTCTACATCATTTTCACCTTTTGAAATTGTTTATGGTTTTCAGCCACTAACTCCATTGGATTTGTTACCTTTTCCTGTTGATGAGCATGTGGGGCTAGATGGAAAAAGGAAAGCCGATTTGGTGAAGCACATACATGAGAAAGCAAGAGAGCAAATACAACGAAAGAATGAGCAATATGCTTCTCATGCTAATAAGGGAAGAAAGCGTGTGGTATTTCAGCCTAGAGATTGGGTTTGGGTACACATGCGCAAGGAGAGATTTCCTGAACAACGTAAATCTAAGCTACAACCGAGAGGGGATGGTCCATTTCAAGTTTTGGAACGGATTAATGACAATGCATACAAGCTGGATTTACAAGGTAAGTATAATGTGTCTGCTACATTTAATGTTTCTGACTTAACTCCTTTTGATGCAGGTACAAATTCGAGGTCGAATCCTTTTCAAGAGGGAGGGGATGACATGATCCAGGGCGACAACAAACCAAAGGACGCATTACAAGTACCAGAAGGGCCAATTACGAGGCAGAGGACCAAAAGACTCAGAGAAGCAATGGCGGGATTAGTTCAGAGTTTTATGGCCGACTGCAACAAACAAATATAGATGCATGTGGGCTTCGATGGAAAGGGCCCAAAACCATTTCACTTGGCCCAAATCAGTTTAGAATAAAGCTTCCTAGGCATTTGAAGAGTTAAAGACTTGATATTTGTGTAATTTCGTTTTTAGCGGCATTGTTGTCTTTATGCCTTTAGGGTTTCTTTTTGTAACACTATTTAAGCTTACTTTCTTCTTCATTTGAAGAAACGAACGAAATTTATAAAAAAAAAAACTAAAAAGCTTAAAGCTTTGGCTATGGCCGAATTCTTGTAAGGGAGGGATTCCCCTTTTCAAGTTTGAATCGACTTATCTAAGTTTTGGCAAACTTAGTGGCGTCTCCATTGCTAGCAAAACACTACAAGGATTCATCTTAAAGGTTCTCAAGGGCAAGTTCTTTGTGGGTCTTCTTTGTGGCCTTGGAAGGGTTTTGTTTCTACAAAATCATATCGCGGTTCTTGGGGTTCTGTCCGTTGCTTGGGGTTTGCTTGGATTTCGAATCCAAGTGGTTTCTTGTCATTTGGTATCTAGAGCTCAGGGTTCCGAGGTCTGATTTTTCCTATCTTTTCTTTTGTTTGATTCTGTTTTTATTTTCGTTCTTGTTATTTTCCCTCCCTTACAAGATTTCGGCCATAGCCAAAGCTTTAAGCTTTTGAGTTTTATAAAATTTCGTTGATTGTCCTCCAAATGAAAAAGAAAGAAAGCTTAAATAGTGTTACAAAGAGAAACCCTAAAGGCATAAAGACAACAATGCCCCTAAAGGCTAAATTACAAAAATACCAAAGTCTTCAAGTCTTCAAAGGTCTTTGAAGCTAATTTGGGCCAAGTGAAATGGCTTTGGGCCCTCTCTATTGAAGCCCACATGCGTCTCTATTTGTTTGTTGCAATCGACCATAAAACTCTGAACTAATCCCCTCATTGCTTCTCTGAGTCTTTTGGTCCCCTGCCTCGTAATTGGCCCTTTTGGTACTTTTTTTTTGGATAAAGTAAGTATATTAACCAAAGAAAACTATACAAGCGCAAAAGGGCATACCCCAGACAACTAGAGAGGACAAGCCCTCCTAGAAGAAAAGCCCGAAAGGCTACAAGCAAAAAAGATCAACAGAAAATGTCATCGGGCAAGTGCCAAGATAGGTGAAACCATTTATTGTCATAAGATGGATTCACCTTCCGTAAAAAGCCAGCACGATTCCGAACATCAAAAACAATATCACTAAGCAGGACAGAAACATGTCGAAGATGCGCATCATGAGTGCGGGCATTCCTCTCCCTCCATAAATGGTAAACTGACGCGGCAAAAGACAGCCGAACAAGAAGATGACGTAAAGAGGCGTCGGAAAACTGACACATCCACTCAACAGTCTAAGGACAATCTCGACAACTCCAATCTAACCCACACATAGCCAGCACAGCCGACCAGACCTTAGAAGAGAAAGAGCACTGGAAGAAAAGATGATCAATATCCTCACTTGAACAACCACAGAGAACACATCGCGAGCAAGTAGAGATACCGAACCTCATCAAACTATCCTGAGTACAAAGGCCGCCCCGCATAAGAGATAAACTTACTACTCCAACTCTTAGCACGCATAACAATACGGTCCACAAGAGAAGCACAATCTGAGGCCCGAAGTTTAGTAGAAATCAAAGGGACTCCCAGGTACCTCACAGGAAGAATCCCTTCTTGGAAGCCCAGAACATGACGCAGCTGGCCCTGAAGAGAAGAAGAGATGCCAGAGGAGAAGAAATGACTTTTAGTTGGATTCGGGATTAAACCTGATAAACCACTGAACTGCCCGAGACAATCATTGATCAAGGAAACCGAGGAGACATCCGCTTTACAAAAAATCATAAGGTCATCCGCAAAGCAAAGATGAGTGAGACGGTTCTTAGAACACCGCCCATGGAATTTGAACTCCTGATTAAGAGCCATATTATGAAGTAAGCCTGACAGAACTTCCATAGCCAAAACAAAGAGATAAGGAGACAAAGGATCACCTTGTCGCAACCCGCGACCCCCAGAAAAAAAAACCATGCAACTCCCCATTAATAGACACAGAAAACCTAGTAGAAGTCATACACTCCTGAATCCAACCCACCATCCTCTCAGGAAAACCAATAGTTCGCAAAACCTCAACCAAAAAGTCCCAACGAACAGTGTCATAAGCTTTCATCAAATCAATCTTAAGAGCACATCTCGGGGAACCACCAGTCCGATGATAATTCTGAACCAACTCCTGACACAAGAGAATGTTATCGCTGATACGCCTACCCGAAACAAAAGCAGATTGATTATGACTAATCACTGAAGGAAGGATAACCTTGATCCTATTCACAATAAGCTTAGCAATACACTTGTAAATAGTGTTGCAATAAGAAATAGGCCGATAATCCTTAACCATGGAAGGGTTGGGAATCTTAGGAATCATAGCAATAGAAGTAGCATTAACCTGCCTCAAGAGACGCCCAGAGGAAAAGAAAGAGTGAATAGCACAAATGACATCATTCCCCACAACACTCCAAGACTTCTTAAAGAAACCCGAGTTAAAACCATATGGGCCTGGAGCTTTATTATCCTTCAGCGCGAACAAGACAACCTTAATCTCCTCATCTGAAACCTCCCGGGAATGAATCTCACTCTGCTCAGCTGTCACATGCCTAGTAATAGCAGATCTAAGGGCAACCATATCAATATCCTGCTGACAATGCTGGGGGCCCAAAAGGGACTCAAAAAAAGAAACAATCTCATCTTTAACCAAAGCCTCATCCTGCACACGGATCCCATCCTCCTTAGTGATAGAAGTAATCTTGCTACGGCCATGAAAGCTCTTCATAGCTGTAAAGAAGAATTTAGTATTCTGATCCCCAAGGTTAAGCCATTGAACACGAGACTTCTGTCTATTGAAGCCTTCCTCAGCCCGACTCATGACACCATACCGTAACGAAAGACTAGCTTCTTCAGCTAACAGAGCAGAGTCACTGGGGCACTCCTGTAAAGCCCGCTGCACTCTATCCAACTCCCTCCTAATCTCCAAAACCTTACTCGGGATCTTAGAGAAATGCTCAACATTAAATTTCTTTAAGGCCACCTTAACACTCTTCAGCTTACAACATAAACGGAACATCGGAGTACCATGAACACTAATGTCCCAAGCCCTGGCCACAACTGAAAGAAAATCGGGATGATCAGCCCAAAAGTCAAAGAATTTGAAGGGAATTTTCCTCTTTGGGAGCTCGGCAAGTTTAACCACCATAGGAGAATGATCTGAAATCCGAGGGGGAAGAAAACGGGCAGCAGAACCCGGGAAGAGACACTCCCAAGACGAATTAGTGAGAACACGATCCAACTTACGCCAAATAGGAGACTGAATCTGCTTATTAAACCAAGTAAACTGACACCAGAGAACTGAAGATCATCCAAACCAGCCTGACCCAAACAGCAGCCCAAATTATCTTTCCAAGCCGGCCATGCCACAGAACTACCATAATGCTCAATCGGAGAGCGAATAGCATTAAAGTCTCCCAAAACAAGCCACGGAGAATCATCAAAAACACTACCACTAGAAATCAAGTCAGCCCAAAGCTCCCGACGCTTCTCGTAGTCACACTCTCCATAAACCACCGAAACCACACAAGCCCATAACCCAGAAATATGAGAAACACTACAATGAATAACTTGAGAAGAAGAACGAATAATGCTAACATCAATGTCACTAGGGTTCCAACACACCCAAATACGGCCAAACGGAATAATATCAGAATGGCAAAAAAACTTCCATGAAGGATTAATCGCACGAGAAACATTCCCAAAATTAACCTCGTTTACATTGGTTTCAACTAAACCACACAAAGAAAGCTTCTCATCACGAAGAAACCTCCTAACTTCAGCTTGTTTTATTGGGTCATTGAGACCCTGAATGTTCCAACAACCAAAAATCATTAAAACATAGAAGAGTAGAGCCAAACCCAAACAAATCAATGTCGTCGACCCCCTCTCGGGGACTGCCGTTTCTGACTTCTCTTACCACCAGAACCCTTTCTAGATTTGTTGCCATAAACCAATTTCCTGATCTCCTGAGAATCAATGACCTTATTGGCCAAACTGTTATCATTGGTAGTGGGCGAAACATAAGTTCCAGAAGGCGGAGACTCAGCTAAAACAGACTTGGGAAGATCCTCGACAGGAGGTGAAGAAGCAAGGGAATATTCTCCTTCCTCCTTATCCTCTGCCTCTGAAATAACTGCCTCAGACGGAACCACGGACGTAGGAGGAGTTACTAGAGCCGATTCCGACCTATTGGAAGAGCACTCACCCATAACAATAACCCTATCAGTGGGAACACTCTGAATCACATCACTGCTCGAGCTAATAGGAGTAGTCACAGTCGCTCCCTTACCTTTCTTCTTCTTAGAGACCGGAATCCAGACACCCTCCTTTATCTCAGTAGTGTCAGCCGTAACAACTGTATCCGTAGAAGAAATAGATGGCTTGGGAATCCAGGACTGAGAAGGTGTACTAACCTCCTTATAAGGGGCCTTATCTGGGCAGGAACTCAACAAATGGCCAAAAACTTCACAAGTAGTACATTTCATAGGAACCCATTCAAACTCAACCCTAATAGGTGCCCTAGTACCATCAGGATACTGGAAGACAATCTCCTCAACAAGGGGGTTCCGAGCATCAATCTCAACACAGACTCGAGCGAAACTAAGCCGTTTCCTGGATAGGGTAATGTGGTCAGCATTGAGAGGTCTTCCAACATCACTTGCCACATAACTAATCCCTTTAGCCGTCCATAAGTCAATGGGCAGGTGAAAGAGTCTAACCCAAACAGGAACCTTACATTGGTCCTCCTTAGTCAAAGATAAACCAGGTTGCCAAACTTTGAGAACCAACGGTCTATTAGCCATATGCCAAGGGGCTTCGTCCAACACTGCACTAGCTCCTTTAAGGCTATCAAATCTAAACAAAAAGAAGCCATTATCGGATGTAAGAACCTCTAGCAAACCAAGCCTCCCCCATAATTTGAGCGCAATAGAGTTGACAGTTTGAAAAGGAAGTCTTTTACCCACAAAATAACCAACCAAAGTACTCCGCCAATACCCACTACCCTCTTCAATAACCTCAGCAGGAGGGCACACTATAACCTTGCCATCAATAACATTTGGTTGAACATAGTGCAGAACGGTAGAAAAACAAGCCGAGTCAAGAGGATCTCCTCCTTTAGGTCCATTCAGCGCACTAGCATAACTCTTAGGATTAGCCCCCAAAGCTACTGCAGGAGAGGAAACAGTATGACCCAAACCATCTACCTTAACAACCCCAAAGGCACTAGCACCACCAATAGAATCACTCAATTTCATACCCGGCGAAACGAAATCAGAAACAAACCCGGAAGGCAAAACAGAATCACCAAAAGTGTTACTAGCCCTAGCCCTCACGGCATCACCAGCCTCATTCACAGTCAAGACTGAAACAGCAGTAGCCTCACCTGCAACAGTAGTAGCAACCTGACCAGATTCACGTAACGGGCCAACATTATGTCCCACTGCAGAAACAGGATTACTCAAAGTAGCAGAAAAGGCCGAAGAAACAGGCCTTGAAACCACATTAAACGAGCCACCAGCTCTGCCTAAAGCACCATCAACTGCACTCCCTTGAACAGAACAACATAGGAGACCACTCACAGCACCAGAGTCAGTCACACAAGCTCCAACCGAGGGTGCCAAAACAACACCATCAACACTACCAGACCACCTACTGGTTGCAGACCAAGCCCTTGACTACCTTCGGCCACACCAAACTTATCAACCGAAACAATCACAGAGCCAGACTGGCCACCTATACTAGAACCATTCTTATAAGCAAAGGGAGACCCATTACGATTACAAGCAAACCCAGGAACGGTCTCACCCAAACTCACCTGATGCGAACTACCAAGGACCGAATTGACGCAATCGGCAAGACTAGAAATAGGTTGAAGCAAACCCGGCAAAGTCGAAGTGACCGGCGAACAATCCAAGGGCAGGACAGAGTGAGAGATCGCAGATTCCAAAAGCCCAAGGCTAGCTTCCATAGGACGAGAGATCGAAGGATCCAAAAGCCCATGGCTAGAATCCAAAGGAAGAGGGGCAACAGAGGTCAGAGGAGCAGAAGACGGGCCCTGAGAAACATTCCTCACAGCCGCGCGGCCACCGCCGGGCAGACGTGGCACCACCAAAGGAAAATCGGCCGACGACATAGGAGGAAAGAAGGGCCGAGAAAGGAAAATGGAGACACCGGGAGAAAGAGAACAACTACCGAGTCAAAAGAACGAAAGGAATTAAAGAGGGGGGTTGCAAGGTTATCGATTGGTAGAAGACCAAAAGAGAAAAAGGCTCACGACAAAAAAAGACGGGAATCGCCGCGAGGGGAAAGGAAAGTTGAGAGCATTTTAGGGTTCCTAAAGATTTGACTTTATTTTTGATCCCCTTCTGGTACTTGTAATGGGTCTTTTTCTTTGTTGTCGGTCTGGATCATGTCAAAGAGTCATTTCTTCTCCTCTGGTATCTCTTTTACCCTTCAGGGCCAGCTGCTTCATGTTTTGGGTTTCCAAGAGGGTATTCTTCCAGTGCGGTATCTAGGAGTTCCTTTGATTTCTACTAAGCTCCGGGCCTCAGATTGTGCTTCTCTTGTTGATCGTATTGTTATGCGTGCAAAGAGTTGGAGTAGTAAGTTTCTCTCGTATGCGGGGCGGCTTCAGCTCATAAAATCTGTTTTGTTCTCCATTCAAGTTTATTGGTCTTCTTTATTTATTCTTCCGAAGTCTATTGTTAGGAAGGTGGAGACGACTCTCCGATCCTTCCTTTGGAAGGGTAGTGAGCTCTATTCTTCTGGGGCGAAAATGGCTTGGAGTAGAGTTTGTTTACCTCTAAAAGATGAGGGCTAGGGATCAAGAGATTGGATACTTGGAATAGAGCGGCAATTTTTAAGCACTTATGGTTTCTCTGCTCTGGCCAGGTTTCCTCTTGGTCGAAGTGGGTTCAGTCTTACTTATTGAGGGGGAGAAGTTTTTGGGAGGTGTCGTGTCCTGCGGATTGCTCTTGGAGTTGGCGTAAGATCTTGGAGCTTCGATCTTGGTCCCGTTAGAGGATGAGAGTTAGGATTGGGAATGGTGAGAAGATTTTATTGTGGTTTGATTACTGGCATCCTCTTGGTTCGATTGTGGATACGTTGGGTGAGAGAGTGATTTATGACTCTGGTTTGGATAAGATGGCTTCTGTTGCTTCCATTATTTCTGATTATTCTTGGCGCTGGCCCCCAGATAGATCTGCTGCCCATGTTGATTTGGCTCGGTCTCATCTATCAGATCCTTCTAGTATGCGGGAGGATGAGCTGGTTTGGGAGGATGATAGTAGAGGGAGTTTTTCAGTGTATAGTACCTGGAATGCTATGCGGACAAGGGGTCCCTTGATGCGTTGGTCTCGAGTTGTTTGGTTTCGGAAGGTTGTCCCCCACCATTCCTTTCTGCTTTGGATGTCTATTCAGGGAGGCCTTGTACCTAGGATAGTCTGATGAGGTTCGGTATCTCTGCATGCTCGCGTTGTGACATGATCCAGGCCGACAACAAAGTAAAAGACCCATTACAAGTACCAGAAGGGCCAATTACGAGGCAGAGGACCAAAAGACTCAGAGAAGCAATGGCGGGATTAGTTCAGAGTTTTATGGCCGATTGCAACAAACAAATAGAGACGCATGTGGGCTTCAATAGAGAGGGCCCAAAGCCACTTCACTTCGCCCAAATCAGCTTCAAAGGCCTTTGAAGACTTTGGTATTTTTGTAATTTAGCCTTATGGGGCATTGTTGTCTTTATGCCTTTAGGGTTTCTTTTTGTAAACACTATTTAAGCTTTCTTTCTTTTTCATTTTGAGAACAATCAACGAAATTTGTAAAACTCAAAAGCTTAAAGCTTTGGCTATGGCCGAATTCTTATAAGGGAGGGATTCCTCTTTTCAAGTTTGAATCGACTTATCTAAGTTTGGCAAACTTAGTGGCGTCTCCGAAATCAGTAGCCTTTGAAATCAGACCCTGAAATCAGTAGCCTCTGGAATCAGACCCTGACACTGCCTTTGAAATCAGACCCTAAAATCATACCCTTATCAGACTATAAAATCGGGCCCTGAAAACCAGCCTCTGAAATTAGAACCTAACTCAGCCTCTGAAATCAGAACCACAGTATCAACATCTAACGTTATAAAAAAAAAGGACTTGAGTGATAGTGATCACTTGAGCAAAAAAAAAGTGAAAATTTTTGGTTGAATTTAGTTTGTTCCATATTATCATTTGGGTGTTCGTGAAGGGTATTCCATCAAAATTCTATAGAGGGGCCAAATTTTCTCCCGAAATTGCATACGACCGTGAATTTGCATGCTTATTTTTTTCCATTGTGCTAATTATTTACTTCTTTTTTCTAATTACTCTAGCTTAAGTATTATTGATTGAGTCTTCGTCATTGCTATTCCTGTTCACATTTTGTTTCCGTCTGCCCTATATATATATTATTGGGTCCGTTGTGTTTCATGCTAGCTTGAGGACTACACTTGGTTTTGTATTCTTCGATTGAGTGTGATTCACATTTGAATTGAGGAAGAACTCAAGAGTGGTAAAAGGCAGTGATTGTGAGTACAGTATCGGGTAAAAGCCAATATAGTGCAAACACGAGTGGAGTGATATCATTCGAGTGTAAACACATGAGATTCTGAGGATTTACATATTTGTTTTACTTTCTTGTTATTTCTAATCTGTTTGTTTAGTGTTAAGATGGCAGATTTAACCACTGATGAAAAGCTTGAGGCTTTGGATAGGAAATTTACAGATATGATGGAGAACATGAATACTGCTTTGGAGAGATTGACCAAGAGTGTAGAGAGTATTCAAACTGGTAGCGGTCCCAGAGCACCACCACCCCAACATATACCACTACCTTAGAATGTACCACCACCTCATAATGTGCCACCTCGACGTGTACCACCACAGTATGTACCACAAGATGAAGAGGAAGCCGAAAATGAGTTTGATGATTCTGATGGTCTTGATGATGTGGAGGAGAGATTTTAGCCTGGGCATGATATGAGGCCTAATAGGAGGTTTGATAGGAGGAATGATAGGAGGGATAGACGATTTGATGATAGAGGTGCATTTGATGCCAGAAGAGGGGATTATGAAAGGAGGGAATATGGTAGACGAAGAGATGTAGATGGTGATCTAGGTAGCATCAAGATCAAGATACCAACATTCCACGGCAATAATGATCCTGAAGCTTATTTAGAATGGGAAAGGAAAATATAATTGATTTTCAACTGTCATCACTACTCAGACGAGAAGAAGATCAATCTGGCAGCGATTGAGTTTACCGATTATGCTATGATTTGGTGGGATCAGCTTGTCTCTACTCGGAGGTGAAACTATGAGAGACTGGTTCAGACATGGGTAGAACTTCTAGGTCTCAGGAGAAAGAGATTTATACCCAGCCATTACTATAGGGAATTATATTAGAAACTACAACATCTATATCAGGGGACCAAAAGTGTTGAGGACTATTACAAAGAGATGGAAGTTTCCATGATCAGAGCAAATGTAATTGAGGATGCAGAAGCTACTATGGCACGGTTTCTAGGGGGCTTGAATAGAGATATTGCAAACATGGTGGAGCTGCATCACTATTTTGATTTGGAGGATATGCTTCACATGGCTATCAAGGTAGAAAGGCAACTCAATAAAAGGTCAACATCCAGATTTGGTACTCAGGCTACTTCTGCATGGAAGGGAGAATGGGTTCCGAATGAGAAGCGAGATGGAGGCTTTGACAAGCCTAGAGGCGAGTTCAGTGGAGGCTTTAATAAGCCTAGGGCCGAACCTAGTTCCAAGGGTAAAGAGGCTGCAGAACCAAGCAAAACTAGACCAAAACCTGAGGGTGCAACTGCTAGAACTAAGGATGTCAAGTGTTTCAAGTGTTTGGGCATGGGACACTATGCTTCACAATGTCCCAATAGGCGTACCTTAGTGATTGATAAAAAGAGTGGAGAGGTGTACTCTACCGATAGTGAGGTCGAGGAGGAGATGCCAGAGTTGAGGATGCTAGTGACCATGAGGGAGCTGCATACCCGCTGAATAACTTATCCTTAGTTGTCAAGCGTGCTTTGAGTGCACATGTTGTAGAGGATGAGAGTGTGCAGCAGAGGGAGAACATATTCCATACTAGGTGCCGTGTGAATGGCAAGGGATGTAGTATGATCATAGATGGGGGTAGTTGTATTAATGTTGCTAGCACAGCTTTGATTGAGCGATTGGGGTTGAGTTGCTGGAGACACCCGAAGCCTTACAAGTTGCAGTGGTTAAATGATTGTGGGGAAATAAGTGTGACAAAGCATGTATTGTTGAGCTTTACCATTGGGCCATACACAGATGATGTCCTATGTGATGTGATACCGATGCATGCAGGACATATTCTTTTGGGCAGACCGTGGCAGTTTGATAAGAAGGTTATTCATGATGGTTTCAAGAACAAGTACTCTTTTCAGCATAAGGGAAAACCCATTACATTATACCCACTTACACCAGCACAAGTCCATGAAGATCAGGTTAAGTTGCAACTTGAACGTGACAAAGAGAGAGCGAAGGGAAACACCACCTTGGGTGAGACTAGTGAGAGTGGTGTATCTGGTGAGAAAAATAAGGCCAAGGCCGTGGGAGTTCCCAAGGGGAGTGTGAGTGAACGTGAGGGGGAAACAAAAGGGAGAGTTAAAAAGAGTTTCTACATGGGTGAGGGTGAAGCAAGGAAAGCGTTCAAGGCTAGCAAGCTCATGCAATTGTTAGTCTATAAGGAGCCTCATATTTATTTTACTAACATTGACTCTTTGCTTCCTGTGTCTATTTCATCTCTTTTGCATGATTATAGTGACCTACTGACAGAGGACATACCTAGTGGGCTTCCACCCATTAGAGGTATTGAGCACCGGATAGACTTCATACTTGGAGCAGTCATTCCTAACAGACCGGCTTATAGGAGCAATCCCGAGGAGACAAAGGAGCTACAAAGGCAAGTACGGGAGTTGATGGACAAGGGGTATGTAAGGGAAAGCATGAGTCCTTGTGCAGTACCAGTTCTTCTAGTTCCTAAGAAAGATGGGACGTGGCGTATGTGTGTTGACTGCCGAGCTATCAACAATATTACGGTAAAGTATCGTCACCCCATTCCTAGACTAGATGACATGTTGGATGAATTGCATGGTTCCAAAATTTTTAGTAAGATTGATTTAAAGAGTGGATACCATCAAATTCGCATGAGAGAGAGAGATGAGTGGAAAACTGCATTTAAGACTAAGTATGGCTTGTATGAATGGTTAGTTATGCCATTTGGCCTTTCAAATGCACCTAGCACATTTATGAGATTGATGAATCATGTTATGCGTGCTTTTTTAGGTAAGTTTGTTGTGGTTTATTTTGATGACATCTTAGTTTACAATAAAACAGTAGATGAGCATGTTATGCATTTGAAGCACGTTCTTGATGTCTTAAGGCAAGAAAAATTGTATGCTAACTTTGATAAGTGCATTTTTTGTATGGATAGAATTATTTTCCTTGGATTTGTTGTGAGTGTAGATGGCATTAAGGTAGATTTAGAAAAGGTGAAGGCAATTCAGGATTGGCCAACACCAACAACAGTGACAGAAGTCAGAAGCTTCCATGGATTAGCAAGCTTCTACCGTAGATCTGTTAAAGACTTCAGTAGTATTGCAGCACCACTGACTGAAGTAGTGAAGAAGACTGTTGGCTTCAAATGGGGTGAAGAGCAGGAGCGTGCATTCCAGGATCTGAAAATGAAGTTGTGTAGTGCACCAGTCTTGGCACTACCCAACTTTGAGAAGACATTTGAGATTGAGTGTGACGCATCCGGGATAGGCATTGGAGCGGTTCTTATGCAAAAAAAGCGACCAATAGCTTACTTTAGTGAGGAGATGAATGGAGCAGTTTTGAGGTACCCCACATATGACAAGGAGTTGTATGCGCTAGTGAGAGCCCTTGAGACTTGGCAGCATTATTTGTGGCCTCGAGAGTTTGTCATCCATACAGATCATGAATCATTGAAGCATCTGAAAGGCTAAGGTAAGATGAACAAACGACACGCAAAATGGTTAGAATTTGTTGAGACATTTCCATATGTAATCCGCTGCAAACAAGGTAAGGAAAAAATTATCGCCGATGCACCATCGCGAAGGTTTGCTTTACTTACTTCATTGAGTGCAAGAATGCTTGGGTTTGAATTTATTAAAGAACTTTATGCTAGTGATATTGACTTTAGTACTATCTATGTTGTATGTGAAAAGTCTGCTTTTAGTAAATTCTACCAACATGATGGGTTTCAGTTTAGGGAGAATAGATTATGCATTCCTATTTGTAGTATGCGTGAGTTGTTAGTGAAGGAAGCACATGGGGGAGGTTTAATGGGGCACTTTGGCATTGCCAAAACCTTAGGAGTATTGAGTGAACATTTTTATTGGCCTAAAATGCGGAGAGATATTGAGCGTTTGTGTGATAAATGCTTAACTTGTAAACAGGCTAAATCTAAGGTTATGCCTCATGGGTTGTATACACCATTGCCTATATCTAGTGAGCCATGGGTAGATGTATCGATGGACTTTATCTTGGGTTTACCTAGGACTAAGAAATGTAGATATTCCATCTTTGTTGTGGTTGATAGGTTCAGTAAGATGGCAAACTTTATAGCATGTCATAAAACTGATGATGCCACTAACATTGCTGACTTGTTCTTTAGAGAAGTAGTACGACTCCATGGGATTCCATGGAGTATAGTTTCAGATCGTGATGTCAAATTCCTTAGTCACTTTTGGAAAGTTTTATGGGTAAGTTGGGAACTAAACTTTTGTATTCTACTACTTGCCACCCCCAAACTGATGGCGAGACTGAGGTTGTTAATAGGACTTTGACTCAGTTATTGTGTACTATTATTAATAAGAACTTAAAAACTTGGGAGGATTGTTTGCCTTTTGTTGAATTTGCATATAATCATAGTATTCATTCCTCTACATCTTACTCACCATTTGAAATTGTTTATGGTTTTCAGCCACTAACTCCATTAGATTTGTTACCTTTGCCTGTTGATGAACATGCGGGGCTAGATGGAAAAAGGAAAGCCGATTTGGTGAAGCATATACATGAGAAAGCAAGAGAGCAAATACAGCGAAAGAATGAGCAATATGCTTCTCATGCTAATAAGGGAAGAAAACGTGTGGTATTTCAGCCTGGAGATTGGGTTTGGGTACACATGTGCAATGAGATATTTCCTGAACAATGTAAATCTAAGCTACAACCGAGAGGGGATGGTCCATTTCAAGTCTTGGAACGGATTAATGACAATGCATACAAGCTGGATTTACAAGGTAAGTATAATGTGTTTGCTACATTTAATGTTTCTGACTTAACTCCTTTTGATGCAGGTACAGATTCGTGGTCGAATCCTTTTCAAGAGGGAGAGGATGACATGATCCAGGCCAACTGACAAGAAACCCACTTGGATTCGAAATCCAAGCAAACCCCAAGCAACGGACAGAACCCCAAGAATCGCGAATATGATTTTGTAGAAACAAAACCCTTCCAAGGCCACAAAGAATACCACAAAGAACTTGCCCTTGAGAACCTTTAAGATGAATCCTTGTAGTGTTTTGCTAGCAATGGAGACGCCACTAAGTTTTCCAAAACTTAGATAAGTCGATTCAAACTTGAAAAGGGGAATCTCTCCCTTACAAGAATTCGGCCATAGCCAAAGCTTTAAGCTTTTTAGTTTTTTTTATAAATTTCGTTGGTTTCTTTCAAATGAAGAAGAAAGTAAGCTTAAATAGTGTTACAAAAAGAAACCTTAAAGGCATAAAGACAACAATGCCCCTAAAAATGAAATTACACAAATATCAAGTCTTTAAGTCTTCAAATGCTTAGGAAGCTTTATTCTAAACTGATTTGGGCCAAGTGAAATGGTTTTGGGCCTTTTCCATCGAAGCCCACATGCATCTCTATTTGTTTGTTGCAGTCGGCCAAAAACTCTGAACTAATCCCGTTATTGCTTCTCTGAGTCTTTTGGTCCTCTGCCTCGTAATTGGCCCTTCTGGTACTTGTAATGCGTCCTTTGGTTTGTTGTCGGCCTGGATCATGTCATCCCCTCCGTCTTGAAAAGGATTCGACCTCGAATCTGTACCTGTATCAAAAGGAGTTAGTCAGAAACATTAAATGTAGCAGACACATTATACTTACCTTGTAAATCCAGCTTGTATGCATCGTCATTAATCCGTTCCAAAACTTGAAATGGACCATCCCCTTTCGGTTGTAGCTTAGATTTACGTTGTTCAGGAAATATCTCCTTGCGCATGTGTACCCAAACCCAATCTCCAGGCTGAAATACCACACGCTTTCTTCCCTTATTAGCATGAGAAGCATATTGCTCATTCTTTCGTTGTATTTGCTCTCTTGCTTTCTCATGTATGTGCTTCACCAAATCGGCTTTCCTTTTTCCATCTAGCCTCACA
>SKCR01048751.1:0-40102 GCA_019454045.1 Zanthoxylum bungeanum | reverse complement strand
GATCTAAGGTTTATCCGCAACGGATTAAACACTGATATAGAGATAATGTCTCTAGTCAAACTAGTTACATCTATAACAGTTCCTAATTTAAGTACATACCCAAAGGGTAGTTCCTAAACTTAGGTATCTAACGTCGAAACATCGACTTTCGTCCCGTTTCCGATTTGCAGAGGAAATCTCGGCTTGAAGTCAGTATCCAGCTCATAGCGGATTCTGAACATCAACACATATATTTATGTACCACACTAAGTATTTAAATCCAATTTTCAATACTAGTAGTGAACATAACTTTGAAAATATTTAAAGTCAGAGCCTCGCCTTTCTTTAATTCTCGTCTTCGTAGTCTGCCATATCCAAATGGTAGTCACTTTGGGATATGTCAATTTCTTTTCAATTTTCACAACCTTTGGCCAAGCCTTGGGTTTTAGAATATCGAAATGATGTGCCACCTTGTGCAACATGCCCAATTGCAAACTTTGACTTTATCTCCACTAGAACAGTCAAATCAATTCTCTAAGAATTATAAATTGCAATTTTAATACCTTTTAAATCTAAAGATAGATATTATTGACAAGTATATTAAATTAAGCACTAAAGTCATCATCACATAAATCTTCCAAAGATTCATGCTCTACTTATTGCTTAATTTGGGCTTAGGTATAATAAGTTATTTTATCAAATAAAGTAACCTATTATTTATTCCCAATATGAAAATTAAATCATTTAAAACATTTAATCAAGGATTATATATTTTAAATATTCAACTTTTCAATTCTTTCTTGATTTCAATTAATCCAACTATTTATCAATAATAAGGTACTATTCATTATAATGATTACAATAATCCAATTATTAATCAACTAAATTTTAATTCAATTATATTGATTACTATAATCCAATTATAAAATCAATTATATACGAATGAGTTTGTATATAGTCCAACTATATATATTTTTAAAAACAACATAAAATATTAGTCCAACTAATACTTTTGATGAATATGACGGAGTAAAATATAGATGAGCGCGTTTTAGCGAGTATTCGAACGAATGTTGCAAATCAATACTTGCCTCCCACTATTTTTCATCGAGTCTCTAACCCTCGTCGAGTACTCGGGAAACCGTGTTTCCTAGTTGGCTAGGATCCCGTTAAATATCACACAATCTTGACTTTGGCCAACAAATTGTATGATAATTAACTAGGTAGATCTCGAAGATCAATTGGATCTCATCCAACTCCTAGATCCAGTAGGTGGACATCAAGTCCCAAACATATATCTAATATATGCCTATATATCGAATATATACCCTAACCTTTTTCCTCTGAATCAACTAGGCCTGGCTTTGGCACAACCAACCTAGTGATCCCAGTTAAGCGCGGACCCATTGACATGGAAGCTTCGTAATCAATGTCAATGGACAAGAAGTGGTCTTGAATTTGGCCAACAAACCACAACTTGGACACGACACCGATATGGAACAAAGCCTCGTGATTAAAACTCATCTTCGACGGACAAGGGCTTGACTTTGGCCAACAACCCCTGCCAATCTCGGATCTTGAGCAAGAATCACTCAATGGAAGGAAAATAAACGCTTGATATTTAACGAGGGTTTTTCGCGTGCAAATTGGCTACCAATTTAATATCTTTGTTAAGGTCTCATCATCATACACCCTTAAACATGCATTCTAAATACATAATAAAGCGAGTATGAAAATAAATAATAATGATATGCGGATGGATACTTTACATTGATCCTAGATCAAATCTCTCACTTTCTCACTCAAGCTAGCACTTGTATTACTTCTACCCGTTACACTACACTTCTAAAGAAACCTCATTTACATGGAGGGGAATAGGTGAGAAGAGAATACAAAGAGAATGAAGGTGATAAGGCTGGACACGCAGGTCCAATTTAATAAATCAAATTTATTACAAAAATTTCTAAAATTGCCCCACCCGACTAATATCTTTCCGATATACATTATTCATACAACACAACCACGTATTCACACACATAAGCATGCTCAATCAATCTAATCAAATTAATTAATCTGATAATTAAGTGATCATCCAATGTTCAAACAACGATTTGATTTTGTTCGAGTCAAACTCGTTTTTGCGAATAAGTACTTAAAGTACGAATTCATGAATTAAATTAAACTACATCATTAAATCAAATTTAACATGTATTTAATACTAATTCACTATTCAATTCCAAATTAAACATTACACTTTTATTTAATAAACCTTTTACGATTTAAATTCCAAATTTAATCGTAACGCGTCTCAAAGACCGATAACGTCCAACGTCAATTCAATTAAGGTCCAATGGGCTTTTAATTGATTTCTTAAGGTGTGGACTTTGGTCAACTCGGGTCAAACCGATAAACAAAGTCCAATCCGGGATTTACCCCATAAGCCCATAAATCAATCTTGGCCCATTAGGCCCAATTGAACTTTAAAGGTTCATTAAGTCGTATTTGGGCTTAACGGAAGTGAGTGGTTTTGGCCTAATTGGATCCAATCCATTTGGCCTAAACCCAACTTGATAAAATCAAGCCCAATAAGCCCAATTACAACGTTAAAGTCCAATTTCCAAAATTAGGCCCAATTAATTAAATATACAAAATCCAATTTCATATTCAATTAAACTAAAGTGTATAACATGATTAATCAACTAAATCAATATTTCTAAAACACCATATTAGTCCAATTAATCATGCTCATTATCATTATCATATGTCAAATACATAAATGAAAAAATCAAACCCATTACATGCTTTAATGCTCTCGGCCAAAGGATGGATTTTGTGTCCGATTTGGTTTCAATCCAATCGAACCCACAATCGACATTAAATCAACATCCTAAATGATTTCATACACATCCAATGTCATAAAATCAAAAAAATACCAAGACATTAGGGCATAGTTACATTCGGCCAACATAAGATTTTGGGGTTTTTTGTCCAATTCAAAGTACAATCCAATTGACCTCAAATTAACATCAAAAAATTATGATTCCAATTCATCTAATGAATCAAAAAACAAAAATTTCCAAGAACCCAAAATAGGCTAACATTCGGCCAAGGTAATCAATTTGGGGAAAATAATTCCAAATCATTTTTCAACAAATTGGTCCAACCAAAATGAAATTAAACATGTTATAAGCATACTTAAACAATCAATTTATTCAAATCATGCTCAACAAACATTTACCCAAATTTTAAGCCCTACAATTTCATGCTTGAACCTATAGCTCTTGATGCCATTTTTGGTTATTATCTAGGTCCCAAGATCAAACAAGACATGAAAACAATGTGTGAACACATCAACGGAGGTAGCAGAATACTCACATCGATCGGTTGAGTCGATTTGGAGACGAATCAAGGCCAAAAAGCCACTGCCATAGGCCCACAAATGATGCAGTTCACTGCCTCCAAAAACAGAATTTTGAGCTGAGAAACGGAGCTCCAAGCTTCGTCAAACGATCCCGGCTCATGGGTGAACCTCCCTACCACCTTCGCAAGTCTCGTAAGTGTGCTAGCACTTGAGTTTTTGCCACAAAAACTCACTCTTGCTTCCCCATTGCTCACCGCCCATTTTGGCTTCAAAAACAGTGAGCATTTCTCACTTTGGGCGTGACTAGAAGGAGAGAAATGAGAGAGAAGAAATTGTGTAATTGTTTTGTGAAACCTTTTCCAAAAAGGTTTATATATTTTTCATAAAATATGTAAAGTATTTACCAAATAATAAATCAAATAATAAATGGTAAATGCTCCCACCAACTTTCACTATTTCAACCACACACATCAACTATTCATTGTCACTTTATTAAAGTGACTTGATGTGTGTCTATCAATCAATCAATCACATCAATCAATCACATCACTCAAAGTGACTTTTGATTTGACGCTTGATGTGACGAATGATTTGACGCTTGATGTGACTTGCGTCGCCGCACTCGAATTCGAAATACGAATGCGCTCGCAATCACACTCGGGCTCGGGTTCGCTAATTCCCAATTAGCGAGTTTTCCGTTGCGTTGTAATTAAACGATTACGCCTAGCGAATTCACTATTCACGTCGCTAACGAATTAATTCTAAATTAATTCGTTCGCCCGAATTAAAATCTAATTTTAATTCCGCGTCGAAATCTAATTTCGTTTAATATATCGAATATATTAATTTAATCGATTAATTCCAAATTAATCGTTATCTCTCTCTAGACGATATTTTATCCTAGATAAAATATCTCTGTAATTAATCCTAGATTAATTTTCTCTCTCTTCTATATAATCCCAGATTATTTAAGAGTGCGAGTTATGCGTCATCGGTGGATTATCGGGAAGCGACCCATGAGATCCCCATATATGTTGGCAGTAAATACGGTCGTCGGAGTATCTGAATCACGTACGTACCAAGTACTACGTTCTACCGATTTACGAGACAAGGTCGACTCCTAGCAAAGCACCAAGTCTACCCAATTCTCCGGACATATCCATTTAAGAATATTAAGATCTGTATCAAGCGTAGTATACCATTGTATTGTGCATATCGGCCCAGTATCGGATAGTCACGTGCTAGGGCTGGGGCTGGATAAGTGTCTGCCCCGTCCGAAACACATATCGGATGTCTGGTAACATAGTCTATATTATCGGATATTTATGACCTGGTCACAATATCCCGATTGGATGCGCATCACTCAAGAGCACTAGTACTGCATCCTGCGTGACATCATCTCCACTATGACTGAAGTGATACTTCCGTCTTGACATCACACCCAATACACTACGACTCTCTGATAAACCCAGAAGTGGTGTACGCAGAACCGGTTAAAGCCCTGTACCACCAAGACCAAAGTCTATCGATTATCGTAAGTATTAGCGATGTAAGTCTCAGGTTAAGACTATACACACCTACCTTGATTTCGGACTCCCATAGACACATAGTCATAATACCAATGGGATTCCGAGGGGTCTATCCAGAGCGAAGCTGTTTCCCGTACTATCGGTGAAACACGACCTCCTATCGCACTTGCATAAGTATCCGATACTTATATATATATGAGAACTATGCCGTTGTGCCCTCACAACGCACACAAGTGCAATACTAGCCTATTCCGCATTATCGATGTCCAGTCTTGATAATACTCCGGCTAGGGATATTTAATGATTAAACCTTCGGGGATTGATACTTTCTCATATCATTCTCAATCCAGGAATTAATCATAGGGACCTCTCTTCATTTATATATCTATGGTGATCTAATCACAAATGATGAGAGTGCAATTTCCTTGTCACATAGTTAATTTGTACAACAACACCATGATATGTATAAATAGTGACGCTATGGGTCATATTATCCAACACAAACATGATCCGAATATGCCAAATGCATGAGTCTGATATCTGCACTGGCTTTCATCTAGGAAGGGTACGCCTTGTTATGACATATTTATATACTTTTGGATATCTCTAAGTCCATCCCCACAACTGTGATTACCAAGGGCCCAATTCGTCATTTCTAGATAATGGCACGATCCCCATAATAGGCTTAGTCAATATTATAAATGGACGGTCTTTGTCTTTTACCGATGGGAAGAGACTGAGGTAGCCAAGGTTCACCATTGTAGCGTAGGAGAGAACGATTTTGTGTACCCCACATTGGTGCATAAAATAAGCCATACCTAGGACATAAATGGACTTACCACAAGTGTGGAAGGAATAAGGTCGGAAGGATATATGTTGTTTTGATAACCACGTGCATCTCATGCATGCATGCATACACGCATCATGCTAACCTCTTGTCTTTTCAGCCATCATAGATATCTGTTGGGTTAGAGAAGAAGAAAGACTTGTCAAGAAAAGATTAACAACCATGGATGCATCAGACAGTGAATGTTCCCGCATGGATCAATTAGAGACCAACATGACCAAAATTACCGAGCAACTACAAACTTTGACCAATGCTATGGCCAGTCTGACCATACCTCGCGCAATGGGAATATAAAACAACGAGAGTGGTAGGCGTGAGGAGCCCCCGATTAGGATGAGCGAAGAAATCCATGTTTTTGACGATGACATGTCTGAGTCTGTCGCGGGAAGGTAGTCGGGTCTCAGGCAGAACTACAGAAACTCAGAGAGCAAGTAGAGTCTGTTACATGCAAGCTGAAGGGTAAACATGAAGATCTGTTAGACTACGATGCGATGACTTTTGATGAACAGTTGCCTCCTCAGTTTAAGATGCCTGACATGGCCAAGTTCAACGGAAATGGAGATCTAAGGGTCCATCTCCGACAATATATTTCAGGGATGAGTTCAGTGGATTTTTCGAAGCGTCAGGTGCAGAAGTTGTTCGGGATGTCACTGAAAGGGGCGCCCGTAGTATGGTATCATGGCTTGGAGAGAAAGATCATGGATGACTGTAGGGCATTGGCAGAGTCCTTTCTAAACCAATATGTCACAGACCTGGAGATAGACTTGTCGCTCCGTGACCTATAAAACACTAAATAGAGGCCAGAAGAGACCTTCAATGATTATATGGATCGCTGGAGAAGCTAGCTTTTGAAGATACAGACTCGGCCCTCATAGAAAGACCAGATTAAGATGATCATTAAGGGCACCAAGCCCTCCATTTATAACAAGATGAGAAGAATAACCTCCATGATTAGTGACTTTCGACACCTAAGAGAGACTGTCCTTGATATCGAGGAAGAAGAAGCTGAGAACAGAAAGTTTTATGGCCAGAATAGAAGAACCATCGGGGGGCCTTCAGGAACCAAGCCCGCTCCTGCTGAGGTCGCTGCCATCAGAAACATGAGATTCTCCAATCTTGGTAGACCTTTGTCAAAAGTGTTTGAAAACTGAAGAGACAAGGATTCATGAAACCCTTAGAACCTAGACCACTTCCAAACCCTGCGCCACCCCACTTTAACCTAAACCTATACTATCACTACCATCAGCAAAAAGGCCACGACACTGACAACTACCAATCCGTTCCACCACCTACCTATATGATCAACTCAGGCCTACCCGAAAGCTTTGTCCTCCAAACTCTCGACCGCCAAGCCTCTTGCATGGGGATATGGGATAACATTAGTGAGGATGAAACAGAACAGTGAAGAGATTTCTAGGAAAACTTCTCGAGTAGTGACGAAGAGGAGGTAAAGAGGATGACTCGTAATGGGCGTTTTTACATTGATATAGTAGAGAAAGGCAAAGAAGTGCTGACAGAAGGTCGAGAGGTGACAAAAAATATAGATAACACCGAGGGGGATACTGTGTTGCGTCAATTAAAAAAGACCCAGGCACAAGTGAGCATATGAGAGTTATTATGCGCCTCTCAAGAGCACAGACGTGCCATGGTAGAAGCTCTGAGAGAGATAATGAAACCTGAAGATGCAAACCCGACAATGTTTGTAGGGTCGGTACAGAAAGAAAGTAGGCAGATGATAACGTTTTCCGAAGAAGATCTCCCGATGGAAGGGAGGAATCACAACAAGTCGCTATTCATAAAAGTGGAAGTAAAAGGCAAGAAGACTTCTTGTGTGATGGTGGATGATGGATCATCTATCAATGTGTGCCCTTTGAAGATTCTGTCAAGGTTGGGTATGAAGACAACATATTTAAGCCCCTCCAGCATGACTATCAAGGCCTATGACGATAGCAAACATAGAATTGAAGCTACTTTTGTCACAATAGTCAAAGTGGGCCCGATAGAAAACGATGTGGAGTTCACAGTGCTTGATATCCCAGCTACATTTGTTCTGTTATTAGGGAGGCCATGGTTTCACAAACTTGGGGGCCTGCCATCCACTTTGCACTAGGTTATTAAGTTCCCGCATGAAGGGGAAGTCGTCACCATCAGGGATGAAGTAGACAATGTTGTGGCTGCTTTAGACATACAGCCTCTTACAAGATTCCAAGTGGCGGTAAACTTCGAAGAATGGGTGGACCCTAAAATGGCTAGAATCATGGAAAAAATGAAATATGAGCCGACATGAGCAACACTGCCAGATTTCAAGGGACAGAACACTAAGAGAGGATTGGGGTATGAATCCGATGGAAATGAGCCGAAGACCACGGAGAAAGGGATGAAGCTGATGGAATACTTCGTGAAAGCCACATGATATCAATGAGAGCCTGAACCGGTAGAAGTCAATGAGATCATAGTACCAGGATTCGAGATCTTCAGAGATGTGATGGGCAAGGAACCACAGACAGAGGGAGATGCAAAAGAGGAAGATAAATGGGAAGAAAAACTACTGTAGTTGGAGAATCTGACGCTCGAGGAAAGCAAGAAGACAGAAGAAGACAAGGTTGCAGATGATGAAGATATTTATTTTCCTGATTTATTTGATTGTAATCCTGCATTTATTAATAATAAAGACATTAATTTCACTTACTTGTTTGAGTCTTTTCCGGTTAGTTTGCATCATAACATGCATGACATGAGCATATTTGACATTAATTCAACAAAGAAAAATGCATTTAATCTTGGTACATGTGAAAACCCCAAGGAAATTTTAATTGCAAGTGAGGTTACCTCTGATGAGCAGAAAGAACTAGAGGGAATATTAATGAAATATGTAAAAGTATTCACCTGGTCCTATGAAGACATGCCGGGAGTAGACATGAGTATTGCCCAGCACACGATACCGACCTATCCGAACATGAGACCAGTAAAACAGAAGCTCTGAAGAATGAGGCCAGAATGGGCCGAAAAGGTTAGGGAAGAAGTCAAGAAGCAGATAGATGTGGGGTTCTTAGAGGTAGTAAAGTACCCCGAGTAGTTAGCCAACATTGTGCCAGTACCGAAGAAAGATGGAAAGGTCAGAATGAGCGTGGATTATAGGGACCTCAATAAAGCTTGCCCAAAAGATGATTTTCCTCTACCCCATATAGACATGTTGGTTGACAGTGCAGCTTTATCTACTATGTACTCATTCACAGATGGGTTCTCAGGATATAATCAGGTCCTCATGGCCGAAGAAGACAAGCATAAGACTATCTTCGTCACTGAGTGGGGTACCTATTGTTATAAGGTGATGCCATTTGGACTAAAGAATGCAGGAGCCATTTATTAGCTAATGGTCACTACGTTATTCCACGACTTGATGCATAAGGAGATTGAGGTATACGTGGATGACATGATGGTTAAGTCCGAAACAAGGGCCGGACATATAGAAGCACTAGAGAAATTCCTTCAAAGAGTCAATAAGTACAACCTCCGACTCAACCCCAAGAAGTGTGTGTTTGGGGTAACATCCGGAAAGTTATTAGGGCATATAATAGGAATGAGAGGAATAGAAGTGGACCCTGAAAAGATCAAAGCAATTACCGAGATGCCCGCACCGAAGACTGAAAAGGAAGTTAGAGCTTTTCTCGGGAAAATCCAGTACATTAGTCGATTCATTGCCAAGCTAACATTAGTATGTGAGCCCATCTTCAAACTATTAAGGAAGGACCAGCCTGTGGAGTGGAATGGGCAATGTCAGGAAGCCTTTGACAAGATCAAAGAATACTTGGTTAAATCGCCCGTCTTGAAACCCCCAAGGTCGGGCAAACCCTTGATGTTGTATTTGGCCATAGAACCCAAAGCGCTGGGGGCGATGATGGTACAAGCAGATGAGACAGGGGTGGAACATGCAGTCTACTACCTCAATAAAAAGATGCTTCCGTATGAAGCCCGCTATCAAGAAGTGGAAAAGATCTGTTTGGCGGTAATATGGGCTTTCTGAAAGTTGCGCCATTACTTCCAATCCTATAAGATACAAGTGGTTGCAAAGGAGAATCCCCTAAAGTATTTGCAGTCAGTACCTTCACTGGTAGAGAAATTAGGCAGATGGCTGGTATTGTTGACGGAGTTTGATATAAAATACCTCACTTCTAAGGTAATCAAAGGGCGAGCCGTAGCAGAATTCTTGGCATTACAACCCATAAAATGAGATCAGTATAAGTTTGAATTCCCAGACGAGGAGATTTAAACCATAACGGTCCAGGGGTGGAAAATATATTTCGATGGAGCGGTGAATTACAAAGGAGCTGGAATAGGAATTGTGATAGTAACCCCGAATGAGAAACTCTACCTATGGCCAAAAGGTTGACGTTCAGAGTAACCAATAATATGGCCGAATATGAAACAGAGGACCTTTAATCCAACTTACTAAGCCCATGCGCTAATGACATAATGCACATAAAAATAAAGACAACAATATCAGAATTTATATACCCGATTGAACACATCTTACATTCAACCGAATATACGTCATCCAGCGCGGCGAAGCATCGTGGTAAAGGATTTTAACTCCTCGAAACGAAGGACCTTTAATACAACTTACTAAGCCCATATGCTAATGACATAATGCATATAAAAATAAAGACAACGATATCAGACTTTGTATACCCGATTGAACACATCTTACATTCAACCGAATATACGTCATTCGGCGCGGCAAAGCATCGTGGTAAAGGATTTTAACCCCTCGAAACGGAGGACCTTTAATCCAACTTACTAAGCCCATATGCTTTATCTCACCATTACACAAACAAATAACATGCAGAATTTAAATAACAGATAATAAACGAATCAAAACAACATAAAACAAAATATGCGCCGTTTGCTCAAGTGGTACGTGGAGTTGTATCCCAAGTACAGACCGCACTACCGTCCATTTGGATTTGGCTACGGAATTTATGTCTGGGTTTCCATCCTATATACCACAAGAGGCGACACATTTTCCATTTTATTCAAAGCCACAACATGCATCCATGAACGACTCTCATATGAAATAAATAACAAAAACGATTAAAAGATGAATAAAAATTAAATACGAAAAGTGCCCTCAGGTCTAACCTTTTATGTCATTTCTCGGAAGTACCGTACGCGGTCATCGGAAGGGTGGATGCTCCGCAACTCCTCCAGTTCACTGGTTCAACGTTTTCTCTCACTGTTTCGCTACTCAAGCTACCGTTTTCACTCCGTTTCACTGCTGTTTTACTTCTGATTTACGGTCAATGTGTTTGCTATATTTAGGCTACTATTTTGGGTGTGTTTTTCGGTAATTTCAGGGGTGCAGGGCTGCTGTTTCTCGGTAGGTGCAGTGCGGTTTTATGGCAGTTTATTCGGTGATGTTAGGCAGTTTCAGGGAGGGTGTTTTGCAGTGATTACAGTGTGGCTTTGTGACTGTTTCAGTGATGCAGTTTTGGTGGCGTTAGGGGACTGTTTTGGGTGATGATTCTCGGCTATGGGGAGGTGTTTAGGGGGCTTGATGTTTTTGATTCTGGAGAGTGAGGGATGAAAAGAGAATTCTTTGATGCTTGTTCTTGTTTTGGTCGTGAGGACTATGGCTTTTTCTTGCTGTTTGTGCGTGAAATTGGAGAGTGGGGAGTGTCTTGGCATTGTGTTTCTTTTATAGACAAAGGGGATGGGTGAATCCTTGCTTGACAAGGAAGTGATTTGTGCATTAAATGAGGATATGATTTGGTGTTATGTAAGGAAAACACAAGATTGATTGGAGACAAGATTATGCTTAATAAGGAAGTTTATATATTTGATTGGGGGACATGTCTTGGCTAGATTAAGAATATGATATATTTAATTTGTTTTGTTTAGGCATGATATTTGTTTTAAATTGGTATATGATTTTTAGATTTTATTTAATTTTGTCATGTGTTAAATATGTATCTTATTAATTGGATATGTTTTATGGGCTTTGGTGGCTTAATTGGGCTTGGATGTGAGGCTAGCATCAAAACCAGAAATACCGACACCGTTCGAACGCCGATTCGAACGCTACATGAACGCCCGCAATCTGTTTGACGTTCGAACGTGGTCACGAATGCAACACGAACAAAACAGTGAACTTGTGAAATGAATCTAATGACATACTTATTCTGAATTTCCCATTCCGACGTTCTTTTCCCGCGACTTCCGTGACTTAAAAGGTAGTGTCTCCAAATGAGACTCATCATAGGGACTTATATGCAAAAATACAGTGCCTACAGTCACCCCCACTTTGATTAGACTTGTGTAATGTGTAACAATGACAATCCTATCAAAGTTATGCAATGCATTTTCACTTACCTGGCTCGCCAGCTGCCACCTGACTTGCCTACTATCTCGAACTGAGTTGATGATGCAACAGACCTCGATCCTGGGACGCGTCCCAATAGCTGCAACAACAACGGGGGCCTCGACCCTGGGACGCATCCCAATAACTGCAACCAACAATGGGGGCCTCGACCGGGATGCATCCCAATACTGCTGACAAAAGGTGGGCCTTGACCCTGGGACGCATCCCGAAACTGATGATGCAGTGGACCTTGATCTTGGGACGCATCCCAATAGCTGCAACCGACAGCGGGGGCCTCGACCCTGGGACGCATCCCAATACTGCTGACAAAAGGTGGGCCTCGACCCTGGGAGGCATCTCGAAACTGATGATGCAGTGGACCTCGATCCTGTGATGCATCCCAATTACTGCAACTGATATATGTGTTGACGTGGGCCTCAACCCCAGGACGCATCCCCAAGACTGCTGCTAGTATTGATGTGGACCTCGCCCCCTGGGACGCATCCCAAAACTGCTACTGGTATGTTGATGCTTCTAATCGGCTTGTCTTTGTCGCCTTCTATTTTCTTCTTCAAAACCTGTGAATACAAAACAAACACAAAACGAATGCCAAAATGTGTTACGTGTATGCATGCATGCATGAGTTTCCTTATCCCATCGGGTTAGGTCTTCTGCCAAGTTTTCTCTTTCTCAGGCAAAATATTACTTCAATCTGTCCACGTTGATCGGCTCAGTGAACTCGTTACCTTCCAAGTCTGACAGTCTCACTACCCCATTTCCCATTACTTTATGTACTATGTAAGGTCCTTCCCAGTTAGGTCTGAACTTTCCTCTCGGATCTGTCATCGATGACCTTGACTGCTTAAGTACCAAATCACCCATTTTAATCTTAGTAGGGCACACCTTCTTGTTGAATGCCGGAGCCAACCTCTTCTGATATATCTGCATGTGATGCAAGAACTTCATTCTCTTTTCATCTAGTAGTGCTAACTGTTCAAACCTCTGTGCGGCTCATTCTTGCTCAGGTAACTCTGTTTCTGCTAATACCCTCATTGATTGTATCTCAACCTCCACCGGTAGTACTGCTTCCATTTCGTAGACCAAAGAGTAAGGTGTGGCTCCCTTCGTTGTTCTTGCTGATGTTCTGTACCCCCACAAAGTATATGGTAGTTTGTCGGCCCAATCTCTGCAGTTCCCTGTCATCTTGGCCAAAATTTTCTTTATTGTCTTGTTGGTTGCCTCAACTGCCCCATTTGCCTGCGGCCTGTACGGTGATGACTTATGATGGCATATCCTGTATTTTTGTAGCATTGCCTTTGTTTCCCCCTGAAACTGAACTTCGTTATCTGTAACCACATGGTGCGGCATACCATACCGACATATGAGATTCCGGGTTATGAACTTTGCCATCTGATTCGCTGTAACATTGCAGAATGACTCGGCTTCCACCCACTTTGAGAAATAATCTACTGCCACTACTATGAAGTGATGCCCATTCCATGCATTCGCTCGAATCTCTCCAATCATATCAATTCCCCATGCTGAGAAAGGCCATGGCTCTGAAAACCCGTGCAACTCTGTGTGCGGAAAATGATTCAAATTACCGTGTGCTTGACAATCATGACAGTGCTTTACCATCTTCGCGCAGTCTGTCTCCATGGTTGACCAGTAAAAACCCTGTCTCACTATCTTGCGGGACAAATTCAACCCGTTCATGTGCGGACCACATACCCCGGCGTGTACTTCTTCCATTACCTGCTGAGCCTCTTCTTTTCTCAAACATTTCAACTGAATACCGTTTGCTTGCCTCTTGTATAGTTCCCTTTTCAAAATCACATACTGGGAAGTTAATTTCTGAATGGCTAATCTGTATTTTCTACCTGTTCCCTCCGGGAGTTCCTCGTGTTCCAAATACATTTGAATGTCGTAATACCAAGGTTTACCATCGTCGATCCCCACTTCCAGGACTCTTTCTATCTCATAACGGGTCTATTTGCTGTTGTCAGTACCAACGGTCTCATTACTAACTTCTCTAGATTTTCCCAAGTTGCTGTAAGTGTAGCTAATGCATCCGCCATCTGATTCTCTTCTCACGGCAAGGGTTGAAACTTACAATCGGGGATAACCTGTGCCAAATTTCTGAGGTGAAAAGGAAAGGTTTCAACCGTTATTCTTTCAATTCCCATTCTCCCTGCATCTGTCGGATCACCAGCTTTGAATCTCCGTAGACCTCCACGCTCTCAGCCTTCAAGGCTATCAGTGCAGTCAAATCAAAAGCACATGCTTCATACTCGGCCATGTTGTTAGTTACTCTGAATGTCAACCTCTTGGCCAAGGGAAAAGTCTCTCCTTCGGGGGTTACTATCACAATCCCAATTCCGGCTCCCTTGTAATTCACTGCTCCGTCGAAATACATCCTCCACCCTTGAACTGCTATTGCTTGGATCTCTTCATCTGGGAATTTAAACTTATGTTGATCCCCTTCAATAGGTTGTAATGCCAGAAAATCTGCCACTGCTCGCCCTTTGATAACTTTGGACGTGAGGTACTCAATGTCAAACTCTGTCAGTAATACCAACCATCTGCCCAACTTCCCTACCAGCGAAGGCACCAAATGCAGATATTTCAAGGGATTTTCTTTTGCCACTACCTGGATCTTGTAGGAGTGGAAGTAATGCCACAATTTTCTGGAGCCCATACCACTGCTAGACAGTCTTCTCTACCTCTTGATAACGAGCCTCATACGGGAGCATCTTCTTACTGAGATAGTAGACTGCATGCTCTACCCCGGTCTCATCTGTCTGTACCATCATTGCCCCCAGTGCTTCTGATTCTATAGCCAAATACAGTACCAAGGGTTTGCCCGGTCTCGGAGGTTTCAAAATAGGAGGCTTCACCAAATATTCCCTGATCTTGTCGAAGGCTGACTGACACTGCTCATTCCATTTCACTGGCTGGTCCTTTCTCAACAGTTTGAAAATAGGCTCACACACTAATGTCAACTTGGCGATGAACAGACTAATATACTGAATTTTTCCCATGAATGCTCTAACCTATTTCTCTGTCTTCGGTGTCGGCATCTCAGTAATTGCCTTGATTTTCTCAGAATCTACTTCTATCCCTCCCATTCCGACTGTATGTCCCAGTAATTTTCCAGATGTCACTCCAAACACACACTTCTTAGGATTCAACCGCGGTTGTACTTATCAACCCTTGAAGGAACTTCTCCAGTGCTTCTATATGCCCGATTCTTGTCTCTGATTTCACCATCATGTCATCCACAGACACTTCAATCTCTTTGTGCATCAGATCGTGGAATAATGTAGTGGCCATCCACTGATAAGTAGCTTCTGCGTTTTTGAGCCCAAACGGCATTACCTTGTAACAATAAGTACCTCACTCTGTGACGAAGGCAGTTTTGTGCTTGTCTTCCTCAGCCATAAGAACCTGATTATACCCTGAAAACCCATCTGCAAATGAATACATGGCAGATAAAGCTGCACTATCAACTAGTACATCAATATGAGGTAGGGGAAAATCATCTTTCGGACAAGCCTTATTGAGATCTCTGTAATCCACACACATTATGACTTTCGCGTCTTTCTTCGGCACCGGCACAATATTTGCCAACCACTCAGGATACTTCACTACTTCCAGGAACCCCACATCTATCTGTTTCTTAACCTCTTCTCTGACCTTTTCTGCCCACTCAGGTCTCATCCGTCGAAGTTTCTGTTTCACTGGCCTCATATTCGGATAAGTTGGTATTGTGTGTTGGGCAATGCTCATGTCTACCCCAGGCATATCCTCATAGGACCAAGCAAATACTTTGGCATATCTGACCAATACTTCTTCTAATTTCTCCCGCTCATTAGCGGTAACTTAAATTGCAATCAGAATTTCCTTGGGGTTCTCAAGCATGCCCAAGTTAAATGCATTCGTTCTGGTGGAGCTGATATCAAATATACTCAAGTCATGTAAGTTAGAGGAAAAAAACTCGGGAAAATAAGCAAAATGATTGTCTTTATTGCTAATAAATGCAGGACTACACTCAAATAAATCAGGAAGATAAATGTCTTCATCATCGGCAGACACTTCATCATCTGCAACCAAGTTCTTCTCAGACTTTTTATCTTCTTCGAGAGTCAGGCTCTCCAACTTCATCAATTCTTCTTCCCAATTCTCTTCCTCCACAAGTTCTTCGGTCAGCGACTTCTTACCCAGCATCTCTTGGAAGATCTCAAAACCATGCACCACAATTCCGTTAACTTCTATTGGTTCGGGCTCACTTTGATACCCTGAAGCCTTTACAAACAATCCATCAATTTCAGCCCTTTCTTTTTAACCTTCGGCTTTTCCTCATCAGATTTGTACCCCAAACCCCTCCGAGTAGTCTGTCCTCTAAAGTCTGGCAGTTTTGAACCCTCACTCGGCTCGAACTTCATTTTTCCCATGATCCTAGCTACTTTAGGATCTACTCATTTCTCAAAAGTTGCCGACACTTGGAACCTCGTGAAAGGTTGTATTTCCAAAGCAGCCACAACATTGTCTACCTCAGCTCGGATGGTGACAATCTCTCCCCCATATGGGAACTTAATCATCTGATGTAGAGTGGAGGGCACGCCCCCAAGCTTATGAAACCAAGGCATTCCCAACAATAAGGCAAAAGTGGCTGGGATATCCAGCACTGTGAACTCAACTTCATCCTCAATAGGACCAACCTTGACCACTGCTACAAATGTACACTCAACTTCTCGCTTACTGTCATCATAAGCCTTGATAGTCATACTAGAGGGATCCAGATCTGTTGTTTTTATACCCAGCTTGGCCAAAATCTTCGACGGGCACACATTAATGGATAAGCCGTCATCCACCATCACACAAGAGGTCCTTTTACCCCTCACTTCAGCTCTGATAAACAAAGGTCTATTATGATTTCTCCCCTCAGCTGGGAGTTCTTCCTCAGAAAAAGTGATTGCCTGCAAAGCCTCCTTTTGCACTAACCAAAAAAACATTACGGGGTTGGCATCCTCCATCACCACTATCTTGTTTAAGGCCTCAACCATGGCCCACTTGTGCTCCTAAGATGCACACAACAAATCCAAGATACTCACTTATGCTCGGGTTTTCCTCAACTGTTGCAGCACTACATCTCCATTGGCATTTTCTTTATTCTCAGCCATTTCTCTACCCTCTGATAACACTCATTTACCCTTCTCAGTCATATCATTGTAGAAACGCCTATTGCGTGTCATCCCCCTCACTCTTTCTTCATCACTACTGGAGAAGTCTTCCCAGAAATTCTGCCCCCGTTCTGTCTCATCTTCACTGTTACTATCCCAAATTCCAAGGCAATAGGCTTGGTGGTCAAAGGATTTGAGGACAAGGCTTTCGGGTAGGCCGGAGTTTATCATATAGGTCGGTGGGGGGGACAGAGTGGTAATTTGGTAGGGGATTTTGGTGTATGTTGGGGCATTCTGTTTCAGGGTTGGGTATCTTTTTGGAGTCTATAAGGTCCTGGATTTCATGGCGGAGGCGGGCACAATTATCAGTGTCGTGGCCTTTCTGTTGGTGGAAGTGACAGTATTGGCTCAGATTGAGATATGGTGGTGGAGGGTTGGGAAGTGGTTTGGTCTCCAGGGGTTTCAGAAGTCCTTGTCTTTTTAATTTCTCCATCACTTTAGACAAGGGTCTCCCTAAGTTGGAGAATCTCCGATTCTGGATGGCAACAATCTCCGCAGAAACAGGTTTGATACATGATGTTCCCCCAATAGGCCTCATACTTAGGCCATAAAACTTCATGTTCTCTGCCTCTTCTTCTTCAATATCCATGACAGTTTCTCTCAACTATCGAAAATCAACAATTATGGAGGTCATCCTTCTCAGCTTGCCATAAATCGAAGGCTTGGTGCCCTTGATGATCATTTTAATCTGGTCCTTCTCAGAGGGCCGAGTCTGCATTTTCAGAAGCTAGCTCCTCCAATGATCCACATACTCATTGAAGCTTTCCTCCGGCTTCTGCTTAGTGTTCTCCAAATCACAGAGTGACAAATCAATTTCCAGATCTGTAACATATTGCTTCAGAAAAGCATCAGCTAGTTCTCTCCAATCTTCCTTAATCTTCTTCTCAAGGCTGTGATACCAAACTACCGGAGCTCCCTCAAGTGACATCCCAAACATTTTATGCACTTGACGCTTGGATAAACCCACTGAACTCATAACTGAAACATACTGATGGAGATGGACCCTCGGATCCCCATTCCCGTTGAACTTAGCCATATTCGGCATCTTGAACTGAGCTGGAAACTGTTCTTCGAAGGTCATTGCCTCATAATCTAACAACTGTTAATGTTTACCCCTCATTTTACGGGTAACTGTTTCAACCTGATCCCGAAGCTTCTGAAATTCTGCCTAAGACCCAATCACTCTGCCTGTTGCATACTCTGCCATGTCGTCATCAAAATCGGGGATATCATCCCCCAACCCACTCAGAGGCTCCTCACGCCTCACATTCTTAAAATTTCCCCCAGCACGGGGTACATCCATACCAGCCACAGCAGTAGTCAAGGCTTGCAACTGTTCAGTAATTTTGGCGAGACCGTTTTCCAACTGATCTATCCAGGATACCTCGTTATCGGATGTACTCATATCTGTTATCGGTCTTTTAGTGAGTCTTCCCTCTTTGCTAACCCAACAGGAATCTATGATGTCTTTTATAGACATAGAGGGTGTTAACAGGATATATGTATGCACGAGATGAATGAGATGCATGCGATACAAGGAATATATTAATTCATTAAAATTTTCACACAAATCGGCCCATCATCATTATAGAAGCTTTTGGGCTAACTGTCATAGGAGTGAACTCGTCCCAGTTTAAATGGCCCAACAAGTTCAAATCTTATGGCAATAAGTCCAACCGTATCCAAATGATAATGTTCCTAAACACAAACATATAATGGCCAATTGGCGTTTTAGAAGCTTTTGGCCCAATCATCATAAGATACGTTCTTGTCCAAGTTTAAATGGCCCAACAAGCCCATACCTCATGACAAAAGGTCCGAACGGATCCAAACGACAATGTTCCCAAACACAAGCATACATAAATAATTTCTATAGGGTGGCCTATCAATATTTCAAAAGCTTTTGGCCCAATTGTCATAGGATACGAACTCGTCCCAGTTTAAATGGCCCAACAAATTGGCATTTCTGACAAGAAGTCCAACTGCATCCAAATGATGATGGTCCACAAGCACAAGGAAATCGTTGCTATAGGCCATACAACCCCGGTCTACGTGTGGGTTTGCGGGAGTGTAGACAAAGTATCTCGCTGGCGAAGGATTGCCCACAACTAGGTCTCCCCACTCAAGGGTTTGAGCGACCGAGTGAGCGCACCTTTTTTATACCTTACAGTACGTGCCAACGAGTTATGATGTGTGACTGACTATCAGATGGGTTTCCCATTGTAGATTCCCCAGAGGGAGGGTAGAGCGAGGCTCTCTTAAGTACCCAAGCCTCTTAGGCTCTTATCGCTTGGTGACAGGAATAAACAAAGAGTCCTCCAAATTAGTCTATCACAATAGGCTACGAGTAAATGATTATCTAGGTGCCTTCACAGCTTTTCCTTATAGAAAAGTAGTGAATGAAGGAAGACACCAAACCATTACCGAGACTTAAAAGTGCCTTTGATTAAACCCATTTTAACCCACAGTAGACACGGTTAATTAAAGCAAAAATCATAATATTACAAGACATTATTTCGGGGCCGATTCTCTATCCCCAGTGGAGTCGCCAGACTGTGGGAACACATAAACTGGGCGACACATGCTGTTCCGGGCTCGCGGCCCGGTTGGGAGTACGGAGTAGCCCACGGGGGACTAAACTGGAGAATGATGGAGTCGCCACCCGGTGTGAACCAGGACAAAGATTTAAGGCCGCACTCACCCCTCGCAAGGGAAGACCTCAAACCGTTGGGTTCGGAATGGTCCCTTACTTATGCCACTTGTAATGAAATGATTTGTGCAATAATTTAACCAAACCTAAGCAACATTTATTTCCAAGGATAATTTACTCCTAAGTTCGCATGCATAAGTACAAGGCTCATATCTAAGTTTGCATATAATATATGTCCGAATTTGCATACAACCTATTTGCATATAATCTATGTCCCAATTTGCATACATAAAGATAAATACGGCTAGCATGCAATGTCATAAGCATATTACATTCGATCATAGGCATGCCAGTAGATAATAATTGTACAATCACGCATGAAAGAAAATTGGAATAATGGCGAACATGCAATAGCACACGGAAATCTCATGAACATACTTCGATCATATAATGCGGAAAACAAAGAACAACCTAGACATAATGCAAATTCCAAATGCAAAATAAATGACTAATCATGCTTGAAAATGAACAACCAAATAGGCTAAATCATGCTTAAGAACCAAGTAACATACTAACGGCCTAATCATGCTTGAATACCATCTCATGAAGACATCAAATAGATAAATGCAGGGATACAAATAGTATGATTGATTATATGAAACAAGAGAAATCACCTAAGAAACAATTATGCATGACATGTGATGAAAATGACTCAGTTCAGTGTATGCGCATTCGTGTAGCATTTGAAAACACGTTCGAATGGTAAATAGAACGTTCACGTTCGTATAGCATTTGAGAACGTATTCGAACGGGACAAGACCTGATGAAACAAAATGCATTCGCATTCGAGTAGCGTTCGTAAATGCGTTCCAACGGTAAATAGAAGGTTCGCGTTCGTATAGCATTCCTAAACGCGTTCGAACGAACTGAGACATAAAACATGCGTTCGTGCGACGTTCTGAAACTCGTTCGAATGGGGTTACAGCAGTGACCTAAAAAAATAGTAAACAACATGACACATACGTGAACGGGTGAATAATGACACATAATAAATAATAACGGGCTACAAGGCGCGGCAAAGCATCGTGGTAAATGATTTTAACCCCTCGACATAGAGGACCTTTAATCCAACTTACTAAGCTCATGCGCTAATAACATAATGCACATAAAAATAAAGACAACAATATCGGACTTTGTATACCCGATTGAACACATCTTACATTCAACCGAATATACGTCATCCGGCGCGGCGAAGCATCATGGTAAAGGATTTTAACCCCTCGAAACGGAGGACCTTTAATCCAACTTACTAAGCCCATGCGCTAATGACATAATGCACATAAAAATAAAGACAACAATATCGGACTTTATATACCCGATTGAACACATCTTACATTCAACCGAATATACGTCATCCGGCGCGGCGAATCATCGTGGTAAATGATTTTAACCCCTAGAAACGGAGGACCTTTAATCCAACTTACTAAGCCCATGAGCTAATGACATAATGCATATAAAAATAAAGACAACGATATCGGACTTTGTATACCCGATTGAACACATCTTACATTCAACCGAATATACGTCATCCGGCGCGGCAAAGTATCGTGGTAAAGGATTTTAACCCCTCGAAATGGAGGACCTTTAATCCAACTTACTAAGCCCATACGCTTTATCTCATCATTACACAAACAAATAACATGTAGAATTTAAATAACAGATAATAAACGAATCAAAACAACATAAAACAAAATATGAGCCGTTTTCTCAAGTGGTACGTGGAGTTGTATCCCAAGTACAGACCGCACTACCGTCCATTCGGATTCGGCTACGGAATTTATGTCTGGGTTTCCATCCTATATACCACAAGAGGTGACACATTTTCCATTTTATTCAAAGCCACAACATGCATCCATGAACGACTCTCATACGAAATAAATAACTAAAACGATTAAAAGATGAATAAAAAATAAATACGAAAAGTGCCATCAGGTCTAACCTTTTATGTCGACTCTCGGAAGTACCGTAAGCGGGTTTATGGCAGGTCTGCTGTTTCTCAGTAGGTGCGGTGTGGTTTTATGGCAGTTTATTCGGTGATGTTAGGCAGTTTCAGGGAGGGTGTTTTGTGGTGATTACAGTGGGGCTTTGTGACTGTTTCAGTGATGCAGTTTTGGTGGCGTTAGGGGACTATTTTGGGTGATGATTCTCGGCTATGGGGAGGTGTTTAGGGGGCTTGATTTTTTCGATTCTGGAGAGTGAGGGATGAAAGGAGAATTCTTTGATGCTTGTTCTTGTTTTGGTCGTGAGGACTAGGGATTTTTCTTGCTGTCTGTGCGTGAAATTGGAGAGGGGGAAGTGTCTTGGAAATGTGTTTCTTTTATAGACAAAGGGGATGGGTGAATCCTTGCTTGACAAGGAAGGGATTTGTGCATTAAAGGAGGATATGATTTGGTGTTATGTAAGGAAAACACAACATTGATTGGAGACAAGATTATGCTTAATTAGGAAGTTTATATATTTGATTGGGGGACATGTCTTGGCTAGATTAGGAATATGATATATTTAATTTGTTTTGTTTAGGCATGATATTTGTTTTAAATTGGTATATGATTTTTAGATTTTATTTAATTTTGTCATGTGTTAAATATGTATCTTATTAATTAGATATGTTTTATGGGCTTTGTTGGGCTAATTGGGCTTGGATGTGAGGCTATCAGTAAAACCAGAAATACCGACACCATTCGAACGCCGATTCGAACGCTACACGAACGCCCGCAATCTGTTTGACGTTCGAACATGGTCACGAACGCAGCACGAACGAAAACAGTGAACTTGTGAAATGAATCTGATGACATACTTATTCTGAATTTCCCATTCCGACGTCCGTTTCCCGTGATTTCCGTGACTTAAAAGGTAGTGTCTCCAAATGAGACTCATCATAGGGACTTATATGCAAAAATGAAGTGCCTACAATGTTCCACCAGCTTGGGGTTTGATTCATTCCGCCGAGTCTGTATTGCACCACCCGCTCGGGGCTGGATTCGTTCCACTGAGTCTATTATATTCCACCAGCTCGGGGCTGGATTCGTTCCGTTGAGTCTGCTTTGTTCCCACTGAGAGGCTTTTCATCGGCATGTGGTCGGAGCATTTCCCCCATGGCCGGCTCTCTATTGGTCCGGGGAGGTAGTGTTCCCTTGGAGCCTAGTATTCTGTTGACTCGGGGTCGGGTTACGTCCCACCGAGTGCATCATCATCGGATCGGGGACAGATCTTTTTCCTCATGGCCGGGTTCGAATTGGTCGGGATCATGATCTCTACTCACATTCAGATTTGGAAGAACGAGTTAGCAAGTTAAAATTTGGAATCATGCTAAGTATGGAAGACAGGAAAAGAAACATTCAGAGATAAGCATCAGAAGAGGGAATTGGGCATATGGTTTATTTTGATCTGGTCTGGGAGGCAGAATCTCTGGTATAGGCTCGGTGGAAGGGATGCCAGTTTCAGTCTGGACGGCAGGAGGAACTTCGGCTTCTGTTGAGACGGCTACCAGAAGGGTAAATGGGGGAATCTGCTTCAAATCAGAGAATATTTTAGATGGGCATCAGAATCCTCAGTGACCGAACACATGAAGATGACAAGGAAAGACCTGATTGGTAGCAGAGGCAGTTTTCCCTGTGGTTCCTGGAGCGACCACCGACCGGTTGATCAGCACACCATCTTTTTTAAAGTTTCCGGCATCAACTCGCTAACTCATTGATACCGAGAACTAGGGGACGGATGTTGATGATATTTTTTTGTGAAAAGTACTTTGAATAGTTCGGCAAGGGCAGAGATGAGATTTTCCCTTTTGGAGGGTCAAGGGTTCAGAGGGTTTGGATTATTCCTTTGCCAGAAAGAGAGTACGGACACAGTCTCCCACATTTGGCCGACCAGAGTATATAGCTTGGTACAGTTTTCAGAGACCGACCACATCAGAGTAGAGACCGACCATGGAAAATGAGCTCGAACATTTTGGGTCGGGTCGAGATCAGTTTAGGTAGTCCGGTTAACCATATGGCCGATCATTTAGAGATCGATGTGTTATCAAGGCATCTCTGATATGTGTTACCGTTCGAAAGATACTTTACAGGCTGTCATCATTATTGTTGCGTGTGGCAGTAGAGAAAACAGAGTGATGTGACAGACCGTCAGACGTCAGATTTACTTTCGGCGAAGGCAGTCTTAGGGCAGAGCGCTCGTCAATCAGTCGGAGACCACGCGGGAAACGTTATAAAGTTGGAGGAATAATATTACACTTTCTTAGTATATAAAGGGAGGGTAGTCTCAATTATATAGGTTGGGTTTTCCGCATAGCAAAACTTATAACAAAAAAAAAGAACACCACATGTAAAATTCTTTCAACTGCTCGGTCTCTCTTGGACCTCTGTCAAAACATGTCAGCCGAGTTAGTTCTGGTAATAAAACAACCCCCACCATTTTGTGCCCGTGGACGTAGGCAGGACTCACTCCGACGAACCACGTTAAAACTCTATTGTCAACCTTTAAGTTTTTCTTGCCTCTTACCAAATTTGCCTTTGGTCTCCCCATAACCAAACAAATTCAAGGTTGAGGGAAGGTTGTCTCAGGGGAGTTATCTCGAAACTGCCCCTGGGACGAAAATCAACCGTCAACACGTATGTCAAAATATTATTGCATGATTTACCTTGCATCATAATTTTTTTTTATAAATATAGTTTATTGTTTATAAATTAATCTCAACGTGTTGCTTCTATACCCCTGTATCAATATCGGGGGAATAGAAAAATGGGCACCAACCAGTTACAATTAGTGGTTGGGCCCATAAATTTTAAAATTTATAAATATTTTAATATAATATTACATTAATAAAAAAAATAAATAAAAATTAAATATGCTAAATCAGTGTTAAATCTTGTGTAAAAATAATTGTTATTTTCAATATCTTATTTTCATGTTTAATATCCAAATTTTCTTGTTATTCCCTAATTTATGTTTAATGTCATATTTTTCATGTTTAATGTCCAAATTTACATGTTAATTTTATGAAATTTCAGGTGAGCAATAGTATATGTGTGAAATATCAAAATCTTTTGTCACGTGTGAAAATATATTTTCATGTTCAATGTCTTATTTATATGTTTGCTGATTTTGTATGTTTATCATCATAATTTTCATGTATAATGCCATATTTTCATGTTAATGTTATACAGAGTAATAAATTTTTAATTTTCATATTTAATGTCTTTATTTCATGTTTAATACCCATAATTTCAGGTTAATATTATAAATGCAATAATTTCGTAATTTTCATGTTTAATGCCTTATTTTCATACTTAATTGTAACATCCCCGATATGAGAATGTTACCGGCAAGTAACAGATCTCAATGTCGCCTAAGCCTCTAACACATGTATTATGACACTTGCTTTTTTATCTCAATACTATGCAATGTTCAGTAAACCACACATGCAATCTTGAATACTTAAATAAACTTGAATGCAAGATTATGAATAGAAACACATGTATTTATACATGACCAAGAGTAAATACAATGTATATACAATATCACACTCATGTCAATAATATAACAAAATGACTTCTCAGAAGACTACACTTTATATGAATATAGCTCTGGAATGATGGACCCGACAACTAGTGACTGCAGTGTAACACTTGTCCTCGAACTGGGTCTCCAAAAGCGGCACATGGCTCACCAAAAGAAGTATCCTGCAAAAGAACTAGGAAGTAGTGGGGTGAGTCCAGAGGATCTCAGTGAGTGGAGCTACAAAATAAGAAACTGAATTAGAACATTATATGAAACCATTTATACTTAAAGCTTTTCTGAAAACTTTCCTTGAAACTGGTTATTTTTCTTTTAAACTGGAAATCATTTTTCTGAAAACTTTCTGAGAAAGATAGCTCTGGTGCTGTAGAAAAACTTGACGCATGTGGGCATCATGTATCGTCGTCCCCCACACGCCTAACTGGAGCCATAAATGTAAATCTATGACTTTGGGGCGTTACGTATCACTGTCCCCCAAAGCATGCCACTGATGTCCTTGAAACTGGTGGTTTTGGGGCGTTACGTATCCCCATCCCCCAAGTCACAAACTAGAATTGGGGGTGCAGATCTATGCTACCCTCCAAGCTCTTAAACTAGGGTCTAGGGGCGTTACGTATTATAGTTCTGACCGGCGTAAACACACGCGTATAACGCAAGCGCACGTAACGTTCAAGTAGTATAAAAATATCGATCCCACGATGACTTAATTCCTACTGTTGTTATTAATTATTGAATCTATTTATTTACAGATATCTAATTGAGGGAGAATAGAATGATTGCTTGATTGATTTGGTTGATTGTAGATTTGCTAAATAAATAAATAAATAAAAAGACAAAAGAAAATACTAAGGAAAATAACAAAAGACACAAAGATCTAGGGTTGTGAATCATTCTAATATCTTTTAAAAGATGAAGTGATTATTTTATGTTTGTGTAATAAATCAGTTTACTACCTGGAACACGAAATTATGCAAAAGCCTTTATCGATGGTCAGACGCAAATACCCAGTTTAACCCAATTGAACCATATGTCTATGTCAACCAAATTATCTGGATTCATTAAGTTTAAGTTCCAATTATGCCTACCCCCGCCCGACAGGTATATGTCTATCCTGTAAGGAAATCTATTAAAGGGTTATCTATCCTCAAGGAAGATCGTGGGCTATTAAGTCTAAGGCTGAAACCTAAAATCCCTATGTCTAGTTCATTTTAGATTTACCACATCAATCTTGTTGGTGATCAGACAACAAGAAGCTTTAAGCTTAAGACTTAATAAGTAAACCTTTAAATTACCCAAACTATAAAATAACCCCTTATAAACCGGTGATATTAGAATTCATCACAACCCCAGATAACTAACACATAACTAGGGCTAGTAAAAACTTAAAAGTAAAAGACATAAAGTAAAAATGCTAAAAAGTAAAAGACATAAAGTAAAAGCTGAAAAGTAAAATAAAATGCTAAGGTAAAAGGATCAACTTTTACTATTTACTAGTTAGATATCTCCCTTAATATAATATATTAACTTGTGATTATTTTACCAACCAGCCATATAGACGGTAACCTGATTAAGTCAAATTAAGTCCAACCAGCCATAAAGGCGGAACCAAAATAAACCTGCCATATATGCGGTAAGAAAATTTAATTACCAACCGACCAATCTGGCGGTATCCTTGATTAGTCAGGTTTAAACCAGATTAAAATGAATTACCAACCGACCAATCTGGCGGTATCCTTTTTAAGTCAATATTTTAAATAGTGAATATATTATTTTTAAGAGAGATTAATCTAAATAGTAACAGTAAAAGAATTACCTTTCACCCTAGCTGGGGAAGTTACCTCCTCATGGTGAATAGTAAAAACTGTAAAAAGTAAGAAAGTAAATTACTGTGGGTAAAAGTAAATTGCGGAAAGTAAAAACTGAAAAGTAAAGAAAAGAAAGTGCGAAAGCGGAAATTAATTACTAAAAGCTGTAAATAAACAAACAAGATACAATCTTCTTAGTATTCTTAAGGAATTCCTTATAAGAAAGTATGAATTTTACAAATGAAATGGCTTGGTATTTATAGTCAAAATTTTGCATCCATCAAATCATCCACCAAATCCATTATTAATTGCTCCACTAATTGCTCCATTAATTGCTCTACCAAATCCATTATTAATTGCTCCACTAATTGCTTATCATGTTTGGTGGTGATTTGATAATTTTTATTATTTATTTATTAATTTATTTTTTTCTTTGAAAATGACTTTAATAATTACACACACACACTTCTGGATAGTTCATCAATTTCGGGCATGAAATCTTCAGAATTCGAAATTATTTTGTCTTTCAAAGTTGTAGATCTTTGAGTCTTCTTTAATCTAGAACTTGAATCAGCTCAATCCGATGTCAGAGTAAAACGTTATGTCCAAAATACGACAGATACGCAAAACTGGAATTTCCAAAACTGCACTTCGTTAAAACGCCCTTTCAAGTTTCCAATCTCCAAAATTAATATGTCAAGTCCAATTTTTACCCTTACTTGACCCACATTTCGTCCTAAATGATTTCATTGTGTCCTAATATTATTTTATCTGCAAAATAAACTAAAACACATCAAAACGTTCATCAAACCCGAGAAACTAAACAAAATATTAAGTAAAAGCGGCGGTAAATATTGACATATTTTCCACTCATCAAGTCCCCCTAGCCCTGAACTACGTGTGCACACGTCTTTGTCCGTCAATTCCATAAGTAAGAGCTGAGGTGAGTTTTTGCCACATGCCTCAAAAAACATAAAAGTATTACTGATAAACTTTAAAACTTTCAAATTAAATCTCATTTAACACGTAACTGATAATTAAATAAGGCTAACGCCCTAAATCTTTAAAAATAAGTCTTGAAATAGATTTTAATCTGAAGCAAGTAATTATAAAATCAATTCGTAAAAAAATAAATCTCCACTCACCGATTTAAAGTCCAGCTAAGTTCCCTTCACGTCGCTGGGGGCGAGCGCGGCTCCTGATGAGTATCTATATAGAATACATGAAGTTAAGATCATCAGTTGTAAAATACGATTCGTAATCACATAAAATTCCTTAATCTAATTGGATTACCCCCTTAGAACATTTCTATTCCTTAAATGAAATGTGAATAAAAAATTCAAATTCTTGGTTACGCGTTGCATCTTCTAAAAAAATTCTGGTTTTTGGTTGTCGAGTCGCGACGTCGGTCTCCTACGCGTCGTGACGCGCCCGTGTAAATTTCATGCACATTTCTGCCTTGATCGCGTCGCGACGCGATCAATGCACCTCTCTGCCTTGTCTGCGTAAGCTCGCGTCGCGACGCGATGTCGATTCCAGGGGCAGATTTTGCTTCAACCATAACTATCCTCAAATCTCATTTTGTTTCAACACAATAATTCTAACACATCCATTACCATCATATGACACTCCCAAACATCTCATCTTCCATCAAAATTCTATCATCCTTCCATATACTTCAAGTAGAAACAATACATGAAAACACTCTCATACATCAATTCCTTTACTCAAAAATCACCCAAGCTACAACATCATCACACCAACAACACACCACAATCATTTAGTTATCAAAATTCAAGTCATTAAAATTTGGGTTAAAACCCTTACCCTAGTTCAACCTCTTTCTCACCAAAGAAGTCTCAAAGCTTTCTTTTATCACTTGGACTTCAATTAGGGCAAAGGAATGAACCAAACTTGTGGTTTGAAAACAAGGAAAGGAAATAAAATTTTCTCCCTTCTTGATCTAAGCTACACGTGAATGAGGGAAAAGGAAATGAAAATTTCTATGCTTTCTTTTTCTATATAATTCTAGCATTTTCTAGAATAAAAGATGTGAAAATGGGCTTTTTAATTCTATTTTATTTTGGGCCCAAATTTGGGTTTGATTTGCTAAATAAATTTTTATAGCCCAAGCATTTATTTTCTTTAATTAATTAATCACCCCACCACCATTACGACTAATACTCGAGAAATTCTTTTCTAAGTTGTCCAGTTACTTAATTCGATTCGTTCTAGGATTTCGGGTCGTTACATTAATACCCATATTTTCCTGTTTAATCACATATTTTTCATGTTTAATGCCTAAATTACATGTTAATACTATGAAATTTAGGTGAGTAATGGTACACGTGTGAAATATCAAAATCTTGTGTCACGTGTGAAAATATATGTTCAATACCTTATTTTCATGTTTAATGCCCAAAATTTTATGTTAATGCTAATCAATTTTCATGTATGCTAATTTTGCATGTTTATTGCATAAGATTTGAGCATAATACTAATAATTTTCAGATTTACTGATTTTGCATGTTTATCATATTGAGACTTTAGATGAAAATAATGTTGAATATATGCGTATTACCAAAAACATATTAGGTAAGAAATATATATTGGAAAAACTTTCGGCTTTCTCATCTGGATTGTATTATATAATCATAAATGCAATAGAAAGTCATGTAGTGGTGAACCGAAAGTTTAATAATCCAAAGATGTTTATATTATGGCATAATCGTCTTGGTCATCCAGGAGCTACAATGATGCGTAGATTAATTGAAAATTCTAATGGGCATAAATTAAAGAACCATAACATTCTATTGACATATGAGATCAACTGCACCGCTTGCTCACAAGGCAAACTTGTGATACGCCCATCTCTATCATTCTTACAAAGGATTCAAGGAGATATTTATGGACCAATGCATCCACAAAGTGGACTGGACCTTTTTGTTACTTTATGGTTTTGATTGATGCATATGCACGGTGGTCACATGTTTGCTTGTTGTTCATACATAACATTGCATTTGCTAAGCTACTTGTCCAAATGATTAGATTAAGGGCACAAATCTCAGATTATCCAATCAAAACCATATGACTAGATAATGCTAGTGAATTTACATCCAATACATTTGATGACTACTATACATCAGTTGGAATCGATATTGAACATCGATTTCCACATGCACATACACAAAATGGAATAGCAGAATCATTGATTAATCGAATTCAGGTAATTACACGAACTTTGTTGTTACAGACTCAATTACCAATTTCTATATGGGGTCATGTTATACTACATGCAGCTGCATTAATTTGCCTTAGACCTACAACTTATCATCCATATTCTATAATCCAACTTATTCTTGGTCACCAACCAGATATCTCTCATTTATGTACTTTTGGTTGTGTTGTATATGTTCCCATTTCACTCTTACAAAGCATAAATATGGGACCCCAATGTTGTTTGGAGATATATGTTGGGTTTAATTCACATTCCATTAGATATTTGGAACCCTTGACGGGTGATCCTTTTATCACATTTCGTGGATTGTCATTTTGATGAGATAATTTTTCCACCGTTAGGGGAAAAGAAATAACCTTCAAAAGCAAAACATGAACTTTATTGGAAAGTTCCTACCATGTCTCATTTAGATTATCGCACCAGTCAATGTGAAAATGAAGTGCAAAGGTTAATCCATTTGTAACAAATTACAAATCAATTACCAGATGTATTTACAGATGCAGCAAAGGTAACCAAATCACATATATCAGCTGCTAATACACTAGCCCGAGTGATTGTTATTTTTTAACAATCTAGTGTAAAGACAACTAATGAATCATCTATTGCATTTCTGAAACGTGGTAGACCATTGGTTCTAAAGATATTATTCCCCGGAAGAGGAAAATAAGAGATTCAGATCCTATTGAAAATAATGCTCGGGCAATTACTATACCCACATCTTCTGAATTACCATTTTTAGAAGAACTGATAATCCCTGAAGAGACACTAGCCCTTGAAGATGCTCAAATATCCAAAAATGATGAAAAATATATAAACTATACTTATACAAGAGAAGTGTGGGATCGAAAGGAAATAATCATCAATGATGTGTTTGCATATACTGTAACTACTAAAATTACAAATGATTTTGAACTTTAAACTGTCGATGAATGTAGTCAAAGACATGATTGGCCTAAATGGAAAGAAGCAATTCAAGTAGAATTGACTTCTTTAGCCAAACGTGAAGTATTTGGACCCGTAGTCTAGACACCTGAAGATGTCAAACCCGTTGGTTACAAATGGGTGTTTGTACGAAAAACTTAATGAACATAATAAAATTATTAGATATAAATCGAGACTAGTTGCACAAGGTTTCTTGTAGAGATCAGGTATTGACTGTGAAGATATATATTCTCTTATGATGGATACCATTACGTTTTGATTTTTAATCAATTTGACAGTCTCTGAAAGACTGGACATGTGTCTTGTGGACGTAGTGACAACATACTTTTATGGCTCAATTGACAATGATATATACATGAAAATCCCCGAAGGATTGAAAATATCTGAAGCATATAAATCAAAGGATCGTAAATTATGTTCAATAAAGTTACAACGATCACTACACGGATTGAAACAATCAAGACGTATGTGGTATAATTGTTTGAGTGAATATTTGATGAAAGAAAGATATATAAATGATCTTATATGTCCATGTGTATTTATTAGAAATTCCTAATTTGGATTTGCTATTATAGTTGAATATGTCGATGACATGAACTTAATTGGAACTCCTGAAGAGCTTTCAAAAACTGTTGAATATTTGAAAAGAGAATTTGAGATGAAAGACTTGGGAACAATGAAATATTCTCTCAGCTTGCAGATCGAGTATAAAACTAGCAGAGTGTTTATCCATCAGTCTGCTTATATTGAGAAGATTCTAAAACGTTTCAATATGGATAATGCTAATCCATTAAGTACTCACATGGTAGTTTGATCTCTCGATCCTAGAAAGGATCAATATCGTCTTAAAAAAGATAATGAAGAGATATGTAATCCATATATACCATAACTTAGTGCAATAGGTGCCTTGTTATAATTAGCTCAATGTACCTGACCAGATATTGAATTCTCGGTAAATTTATTGGCAAGATTTAGTTATGTGCCAACTCGAAGACATTGGAATGGCGTCAAACATATATTCATTTATCTTCATGAGACTAAAGACTTGAGATTGTTTTATTCAAATGAGCTAACACAAAATCCAGGCCTTGTTGGTTATACTGATGCAGGATATATCTCTGACCCTCATAAGGCACGTTCACAGACAGGATATATTTTTACCTACAATAACACGACAATTTCATGGCGATCTACAAAGCAGTCTTTTGTTGCTACATCCTCCAATCACTCAGAGATACTTGCACTACATGAAGCAAGCAAAGAATGTATATGGTTAATGTCATTTATCCATCACATTCAGAGCACATGCAATTTGACCGGTGGTTTCACTCACATAATACAAGCGTATATATTGCTCAAGTAGTATAAAATGTATCGATCACACGAAGACTTAATACCTAAGCTATTAATTTATGAAGCCAGATGTTTACGAGTATCTAATAGATTGGTTGTTTGATTGGATGGTGATTTTAAACTAAAACAAGTAAATAAAACAGTGCGAAAGTAAATGAAAGGAAAATTCAATATTATTAAACTATCTAGGGTTGTGAATTCTTTCAATATATTTTAAAAATGAAGTGGTTATCTCATGTTTGTGTAATATATCGATTTATTAACCTGGAACACGAAAATATGAAAAAGCCTCTGTCGATGGTCAGATGGAAATACTCAGTATAACCCAATTAATCATATGTCTATATTAACCAAGTTACCTGAATTCATTGAGATTAAGTTCCAATTGTGGCTACCCCCGCCCGACAGGTATATGTCTATCCTGGAAGGAAATCTATTAAGGGGTATATAATCCTTAAGGGAGATCGTGGGCTATTAAGTCTAAGGCTGAAACCTAAAATTCCATCGTCAAAATTATTTTAATTTTACCACAACAATCTTACTAATGGCCAGCTAACAAGAAGCATTAAGCTTAAGACTTAATAAATAAACCTTTATATTACCCAAAACATAAAATAATCCCTTATAAACCGTGATATTGGAATTCATCACAACCCCAGATATGGTATTTAGTTACAATACATATCTAGGACTAGTAAAAGCTTAAATAAAGTAAATGACATAAAGTAAAGCTTGGAAATTAAAAATGTAAATAAAACAATAAAGAAAATGCTTGGGTTAGAGTAGGGGTGGCAAAACGAATAAACGAATCGAATTCGTGACGAATTCTAAACGAATCGAATTGTAATGCACTAAATTCGAATTCGATTCGTTTATTAAACGAATCCTGATATTAGGATTCGGATTCGATTCGTTTAATAAACGAATATTCGTATTCGATTCGTTTATTCGTTTACATAAGTCAAACGAATCGAATCGAATTTATTATTCGTTTACTATTCGCATCCGATTCGTTTATTATTCGCATTCCATTCGTTTATTCGTTTATATCAAACTAAACGAATCAAATTTTGTATTCGATTCGTATTCGATTCGTTTAATCAAAATAAAATATATAATGTCAAAATCTAACCATCCATTTGATACCATATTCGTTGTTATAGTCTTAAAATCCATAAAACAAGTTCCAAATTTCAAATTACAAATCAAATGCATAATAACACTTAAAATCTTCAAAACACATTTTGACACATGTTGAGACGGTAAAGGCAAACTTCTTTATCATTATCATCCGGGATTAAAATCCTGCAAATAAAATAAAATTATATTAATAATCACATCAAAAAGAGTTTTAATACTGGCGTTGAATTCTTAATCATTTACCTTAAGACAGATAAATAATTAAATACATAGCTAAGTTATATATAACAAAAACCAATCATCACATATACAACCCGTTAATTCCATCCCCACAAAAATCAAATAGCCTCAATCATCTCCAACAAATACATTGATTCATAAATATAATAACCCAAAACACACTAAAATCATCATTCAGTATTCAATAATTATGCTCAACAGTCAACAACAGTCACAAGTTTTCAAGGAGGAGAATATTCCAAATCAAGTATTAAATGCCTTAAACCATCCATTTGATTCCATTTATATATATTTTGAATTGCCAGCTTGATTCGATTCCAGGAATCTGTCAAATACAATCAAATTCTGATTTCTGTTCCAGAAGAGTGTATTTTTTAAATTATCTTTGAGTGGTTCAGATTTGGTACATATTAAAAAGGAAACAAAATTCAACCTGGAAGCACATTGTGTTGTGTGGTGTAAACACCATAACGAATAAATGAAGAAAAAGGGTTGGTTCATGCAGCTTCTCTGTTTGGAATAACTTAGCTTAGTTTCTTTGTTATATCTTACCTTATAAATAATTATGCTAAAACACTCAAAACCCTAATTCCTACTGTGCGTGTGTACCTGCGAGGCTGTGACGGGCAGCGAGAGAAGCTAAGACTGAGCTGAGGCAAAAATTGAGAAGAACTGAAGCGTCGAAAAAGAAGAACTGAAGCCGTGAAGCGTGAAGGCTCAAGGCTGTCGAAGAAGAAGAACCGAAGCTTCAAGCGTGCGTGGAGGCTGAAGAATTTTGAACTGGAGCGTGTGATTATCTTGATTTCAGATTTGAGTCATTTGACTCATTTGAGAGAGTTTTAGGGTTTTGAGAGGCGGCTGGAGTGGAATTGAAATTCGTTTGAGAGAGGCTAGGTTTAGATTGTTTACTTTTTAAGTTAAACGTAAATTACTAATATCCTTCTTACACTTAAACAAATATTTGAAAATTTTAAGGGTAAATTTGTAATAACATTAAACGGGTATTAAACGAATTCGATTCGGATTCGATTCGTTTATGATTCGTTTAATAAACGAATCCTTAACGAATAAACGAATTGATGACCTCAAATTCGGATTCGATTCGTTTAATAAACGAATCGAATCGAATTGACCCATTTATTAAACGAATCCATTTTTCCAAACCCGTATTCGCTTTAAAGCGAATCGAATCGAACGAATAAACGAATCCTGACCCAAATTGCCACCCCTAGGTTAGAGGATCCACTTTTATTACTTCTATTTTAGATATCTCCCTTATTATAATATATTAACTTTGCATGACATTACCAACCGACCATAAAGGCGATATCCTGATTAAGTCAAATTTATGATTAATTCCAACCGACCATAAAGGCGGTATCCAATTTAGTCAGGTTAAAATCAATTTAATTAAATCCAACCGACCATAAAGGCGGTATCACATTAAGTCAGGTTTTAAATAGTTTATATATTATAATTAAGAGAGATTAATCTAAATATTAGTAATAAAAACTTTACCCTTAACCCCAGCAGATGAGAGTTACCTCATCATACTGAAAAATAAAAATAAAGATTGAAAAGTAAAGTAAAGAAAATACTATTGCATAAAATAAAAAATTAAATACATAAAACTGTAAATAAACAAACAAGATACAATCTTCTTAGTATTCTTAAGGAAATCCCCAGAAGAATATATGAATTTTACAAGTAAAATGGATTGGTATTTATAGGCAAAATTTTGCCTTCACCAATTTCTCCACTAATTTCTCCACCAAACATGACACCAAACATGGCACAAAATATGACACCAAATCCTCCACCAAACATGCAAGCATGTTTGGTGGAAGTTTAACATTTTTCATTTTTCATTTTATTTTTTTTTGTTTTGAAAATGACTTTAATAATTGCACATAACACACTTACATATATTTTATCAATTTCGGTCATGAAAACTTCCGCATTCGAAATTATTATGAACGTCAAAGCTGTAGATCTCTGATTCTTCTTTAATTTGAAACTTGAATCTCCTCAATCCGATATCGGAGTAGAACGTTATGGCCAAAATATGAAAATTACGCAAAGTTGAAATTTCCGAAATTGTACTTCGTTAGAACGTCATTTCAAGTTTCCAACTTCCAAAATCCAAATGTCAAGTCCAGTTCTTGACCTTATTTGTTCCACATTTGGTCCTGATTGATTTCATTGAGTCCCAAAACTTTATTTATTTGCAAAACATACAAAAAAACATCAAAATATTCATAAAACTCGAGAAACCAAACAAAATATTAAGTTAAAGGGGCGGTAAATAGTGATATATATTTCGCTCATCACACCCCCAAACCTAACATTTTGCTAATCCTCGAGCAAAACAACAAAATAAAATAAAATAAATAACTGAAACTAAATTAAACTAAGCCACTTTCGTAGGGATCACGGTTGTATTTAGCGTATGCAACAAGCCTTTAAACCCCTAGGTGTCCCTAGTGGTCGAGTTGTAGTCTCGTGAGGGCTTGCAGCGACGATACCCACAAACGTCAAATGCACACAAAAGCAAAAAAACAACAGAAAAGAGAATAAACAAGTTAGTGACTAAACAAATGAAACTTTTATTCAAGTTAATAGTTGTTTTCTTTCTTCTAAATTACCAAATAAGTAAATTCTCCTATTATTTTTTCCATTCTTCATATACACAACCAACAAAAAGTATTAATCAACTCATTGTGCCCACAATATTCAGAAGTGTAGTTGAAAAGAGAGTAATATTTTTGTCCTAAAGTTATATCAGAATTCACACATTTTTAGCAATGAAATTTTTTTCCTGATTCTTTTTTATTTATTTACAATTTTTTTAATCCATGTAGCGAGCTTTAGGTCAGTGACTCCCAAGCTAGTTGGCTTTAGGGCACTAGGTGTTAAGACACCCTTACAAATTTAATTACTCGGATTTCAGATATTTTTTTTTATAACATCTTCAATCCATGTAGCGAGCTTTGGGTCAGTGACTCCCAAGCCAGTTGGCTTTAGGGCACTAGGTGTTAAAAGACCCATACGGACTTAATTACTAAGATCTCATATGTTTCTTTTTTTTTTCATTCCATCACTTTTTTAGATGCTTCCTCCAATTAAACTAGAGCACTGAATATTATAAACTTTTCAAATACAACTCATGGCCGTATGTTACCATGCATGTTGATAATACCTGTAAACTGAGCATATGAAGATCCAATTTAGTCAGTATTATGGAGAATTCACAAATTAAATAATTCAAAAGGAAATAAAGAAAAATTAACTTGTTACGAAATAGGTTGAGATACGTCTCAAGAGTGGAAATTCCTTACACAGCTATCTCACACCAATTTCACCTGGTTAGTCAAATTAAAAACGCAAAAACAAAATATTTTTTGTAATTTTTTTAAAAAAAATTTCATGTTTTTGTTTTAAATTTTTGAAAATTTTTAACTAAAAATCAAATAAAAACAACACACCAAAATAAATATTTACAACTATACCCCTCCCTTAAACCTAATTGAGACATTGTCCCCAATGTCTAAAAAGTAGAAGAAGAGATTAGAAAACAATATCTGGTTAGCTGAAATTCTAAATCTATAAAGAAAATTAAAGGTTAAGATCCAGATTTATCCGAAGCTTTTTACCACGATCATTATCGAACCAGTTTATCTTGGAAATGATAGGGTCAATTTGTGGTTCAAAGGCTAAAAGTTGGTTAATTAAATCATGGGCAGTTCTGGTAGTGAAGAGGATTTCTTTTACAGGTTTTGACACGAACCCATTTCTCCAGACATCATCAAGAAACACACAAAGAAAATCATAAAATCCATCAGCGTTAAACAGTCTAATTAGTTTCTGGTGTATGTTCAAGTTTGCCCAAGATAGCACTGTAAAGATTTCCTCCATTGTGCCCAAGCCACATGGCAAAGCAATAAAAGCATTAGCACGGTTAATCATTTCCACAAGTCGTTCAGACATACCTGGCACAATGCATGCATCTCCTTTTGATGGCCCTATGAGATTCGCCTCTGCCAAAGGTTTTGGGATGATTCCCAGAACTTGACTTCCTCTTTCCTGTACGACCCTTGAAACACATCATATTAGTCCAAGATTTCCACCGCCATATACTAAGTGCATATTCCTTTCAGCTATAACTCTACCTAATTCTTGTGTTGCCTCAACAAACTCTGGCTTAAAGCCAACACTAGTACCGCAAAACACACAGATGTTTACAACTCGTCTTCTTGAAGTTGCTTCCATTTTATATATATATATATCAACTCTGGATGTCTTCAAGAGTGCAATGACGAGCTGAATTTATAGAACCTGAAAAAGGGTGAGTAATAATAACACTAGTACCTGTCAAATGACAATTATTAGCTAAACAGTAAAATATATCGTGAAAGTCAAAAGGTCTGGATCCTGTCGGAGAAAAAAACAAAACAAATCACAATTACTAGTTAATGACAAAGAGATAATAATATTTACAAGAAGTAACGGCTTGAATGACGTCTATGCGTCAGGGATAAGCTTCCCATCTAATTTTCTTATAAATTGGCAAACATGGTCTTTTAAAGTCAGATTCTCGAGACTTAATTGTTGTCTTTCTTTTCGAAATTGTGCATGTAACATGTGAATTACGTGATGCACATATCCACTGGAATGCGTCTCAACAGTCAATGATATGTCATCTAAAGACTCCTTACTCAAGTCATCCCTAATGAATTTAATTTTATCTTCACGGTTATCAGACATTATTCCTAAAGAATGACAACGAGTATTACATGTCATGCATGCACATTTATAGCAAACACCCATTCTTTTAACTCTTGTCTTTTTAGCATAGGTGCTTCTTCCTAAACCATGCAGATATGAAATAAAAAAGTCAGAAGACTCACCTGCCAATCTGACCCGTGCTTCAATAATCCAATGAATGTCATAAGGAATACCTTTGATCATCAGAAGTCTCATTCATTCCATGCGAGTTTTGTAGACTTTCATCAAAGAGTTTTGAGGGAAAGAAGGAAAATACTTGTGAAGATTTGCGAGAAATTCTTCCATCCTGGAATGTGACTTTACCTAAACAAATTAAACACACAAAAATAAAACACACCAAATCTTAATATATACACAGATTGCATGGGTTGCCTCCCTGCTAGCACTAAGTTTAATGTCGTCAGCTAGACATGACTGTCCGAATGTTAGGCTGGATATGAAAGTGTGACACTTTCTTTTTGTCACTCAAATGATTATCCCCAGTAGTGCTTGACACGCTGGCTGTTAACTTTGAATGTATCATTGGAGTTGGGATCAAGCAACTCAACGGCTCCATAGGGTAAAACTTGGGTAATCACAAATGGACCTGACCACCTTGATTTCAGCTTTCCAGGGAAAAGTTTCAATCGTGAATTGTATAATAACACCTGCTGGCCTGGTTCCAATTGTCTGCGCACTATTTTTCGATCATGCAATTTCTTGGTATTTTCTTTGTACAGTCTGGCATTCTCATAAGCCTGCAGGCGAAATTCCTCCAATTCATTGAGTTGGTGGAGCCTTTTCTCTCCTGCTGCTTGTGGATCAAGAGTTAACTTCTTCAGTGCCCAGTGCGCTTTATGCTCAAGTTCCACTGGCAAATGACATGCTTTCCCAAACACCATTCGATATGGGGATATACCAATAGGTGTTTTGTAAGCTGTCCGGTAGGCCCATAATGCGTCATCCAGTTTTGTACACCAGTCCCTCATTGTTGATCCAACAGATCTCTCCAAGATTCTTTTGATCTCCCTGTTTGAAACTTCAACCTGTCCATTTGACTGTGAATAGTAGGC